>JAKSZT010053928.1:4999090-5190342 GCA_026826555.1 Tolypeutes matacus
CCCCCCCCCCCCCCCCGTTTTGGCTGTTTTTGTGTCCATTCGCTGGACAATTCTCTGTGCCTCTTTCCTGCCCTCTCTTCTCATCCTTCTCCTGTCTTCACTGGGATTTGATCCTGGGAACCTCCGATATGGGAGAGAGGCATCCTACTACCTGTGCCACCTTAGTTCCTGGTTTAGTGGCCCACATGCCTTCTATATTTTTCTTTGTTTTTACTAAGGGATCCTGGGGCTCAAACCCAGGTCCCTCCATATGGGAGATGGATGCCCAACCATTTGAGCCACCACTGCCCCCTATCCCTTCTATTTAAACCTATACTTGGTGCTTGAGTTTGTAGGTGTACATCCAAGAGACTCGAGTCTCTGGGCTGTCCATGTGCCAGCTGGGCCCGGAACCTCAACAGAATTGCAACAGCTCCTCTACAGCTCATTGGACTCACCCAGGACAACTTGCAAGGAGATGAGGATGGACAATGACCATTCCAAGGAACAGAGAGAGTCTACAACTGCAAGCAAGAGAGTCCCATCCACCTTCCCCATGGGATATAAGCCCCCTCTCAACTAGAGGTGGAGTGGACATCACCATCCCAGAATCCTCAGGAATGGGGAATGGACTATGGACTAGAGTGGACTTACTGGTATTCTACTATAGACTTATTGTGATTCTAGCAATGAAAGAAATTATAATATTGATGTGGAGCCAGTGGCCACTGAAGGCTCTGGGGGCAGGGAGAGGGAAAAACAGTTGTAATATGGGGGCTTTTTCGGGACTGGGAAATCGTCCTGAATGACATTGCAATGACAGATATAGGCCATTTTATATCATCACATAACATGAAGAACTGTGTGGGAGAGAGAGTAGACTACAAGGTGAACTATGGTCCATGCTTAATGGCAAGCCCCAGGATGCCTTCATCAACTGCAATGAATGTGCCACAATAATGAAGGATGTTTATGTGGGAGGGTGTGGGAAGTTTGGGGAGTGGGGCACATGGGAATCCCAATATTTTTTGTGTAACATTTATGTAATCTAAGTGTCTTTTTAAAAAAATATATATTATTGGAAAAAAAAAATAAGAAAAGAAAACAGAAGATTGGAAAGTTTAGGTGACTTGCCCGATTGTGCTACTATTTTAAAAAGAAAGCTAGGATAGGTTAGAGCTCAGGTTTCCTCTCACTTTAAACTCTGAGTCTTAGTTCCTTGTATGTAAAATAAAAGAGCTGAGGTAGGTGACATCTGGGGTGATCCCTCCTAGCTTTAAAATACTCTGATTTTCCTAGCCCTGAGCAAATCTTCACTCTCACACCACCAGGCAGTCCTTGCTTAACTTCAGCTCTGAGTCTGGGAGGCTTTTGCAGCCTAGGCACGTTTTTCACAAATCTGCGAGAGCACGTCCCTCACCATGCTCTTTTTGGTATTGGGTAAATATCTATGAGTCTTTATTCCATTCACTCTCTCAAGTTCCCCTCTGGTTCAAGTCCTTCCTCTTGGTCAGGGAGGCTTGCCCTGTGGACTGGGGTCTGTATCTATGCCTTCCTACTCCGGCTCTGATGTGCTGACATGCTGGCCTGTTTCGCCAGTGCCGGGACTTGTGTGTCTCCCAACTCCATTAGATACCTTGGAGGGTCGCGGGGGTCAAAGCTGCCTACATCATTTGTGGGACCCAGTACAAATGGGAAATGCTAGTAAAGGCACTAAAATGTAAGTTTTTCCCTCTCTCTTGTGGTCTTGCTCTCTCTCTTGTGACTAGTTATGGTGGCTTTAAAAAAAATTTTTTTTTAAATTTTCTAAGGAAAGAAAAATTTAAATTTCAAATTTTTAGCTTGATTTTTACTATTTATCTTTGTTTTGCAATGCCAGTTTTAAATGCAAATATAAGAGCACTTAATGTGTATGTGGTATCACTGAAATTACACAATTTGTATTTTGTATCTAGTACATGCATATGTATTTTCTTCTTACCCAAACGGTGGAAACGCTGCACAAAATGATCTCACCTCTTTTTGTTTCACTCTTGCCTGATACACATTCTACCAACACAATCTCTTCACCTTACTGATGAGTAAGGAAGAACTGAAAGGAAAAAGACTTGTGGGTTGACCTATCTTTCCATTTCCTTCAATGTCATCATTTTCAGCATAAATGGTTGGCTAACACAGGGAAGTAATGTGAGTAAGAAAGGTATGGTGGTGTGTGTTTCCTTCTTTCTGCAAGTTCTGGTTCAAATGGAAAGCATGACCTCTCAGGGATGTTAGCAGACCCACTCACCATAGAGGTAGCACTCTTACCGTGCACTCTTTTGGTGTCTTGCTGAATTCCCATGCCTCATGGGTCCACTGGAATTCTGTGCTCATGGGTCATCGTGAGCACCCCATGTGAATAGGTGTCCAGGAATGGCAGATAAGCATGTTATCCCCTCTGCTCATATACATGTTCCATTATTACATCAGACTTCTTTTGCAAAACACAAGTTCAAAGATAAATTATTAAAATTATTAAAAATTTCAAGACAGCAACAGCAGAGCATTAATCCAAGCATGTGGTCCTGAGTGAGGGGTGCTTGCTACAACTAGGAAATCATCAAATGGTATCCTGAAATGCAGGGGCCTACTCTACTGTGACTAGAAGGGTAGAAGGCAAAGATCCTACGGTTTAGGGTCTGCAAGGATCCTACTTACACAATGGGACAGACCCTTGGTGAGCCTCTTGGGCTTCAGTGCCGGGATGGACCCACCTGTGTGGCCAGTACTGCAAGACACTTGCACAATTCCCCTCAGCATCTCTTTCCTGATCCATGAGCCCCAGCACCTCTTAGACCACAGAGCAGCCCTAGAAATGATATCCAATGGCTTAGACAGCCAGTGGACCCACAACTCCCTCTCTTTTATCTGCCACCTTTCCCTCATATTTTCTGATCTACACTCACACTCTGCTCCCCTTTCTCCAATAATAGAGCTCGATTACCTACAGGAAGGGCCTATCCCTTATAAACAAAAGGACCTGCTTACCCTCTGTAGTTGGGGGAGAAGATAGTGGGAAATACCATTCATTCCTCCCAATGAGTTTCTATTCCAAAGGATAAGTAGAAGGTACTTTCTGGTATCTTTTTGCAAAATGTCAAATAATAAATAAAAAATTAAGGCTTCAGCAGGTCACCTAATCCATTAAGAGTTTACTGAATCAGGACCAGAGTTAAGGAAGGAAAGTCTCAACAGAGGAAAGAGGGGCCCCCAAATCAGGATAGGATACTAAGACAAGAGCTGAATATGAAACTGAGTGCCATTTGTCTCCTTCCCATAAGCAGGAGGTCTTATGGGGGCAAAGAGGGGGCATTCTAAAAGATAGAGTTGAGGATAGAAGTGAGGTTGGGCTGGGCTGAAAAGTGAAAGGTGGAATACAAAGGAAGAAAAAAAAAGGTAAAATCTTAGGCAAGGATGAGTCTGCAGTTGAAGGAAGCAAGCAGAATTGCTTTATATATTCTGGATAGGAAACCCTTATCGGATATGTGGTTTCCAAATACTTTCTCCCATTGAGTAGGTTGTCTTTTCACTTTCTTGATAAAGTCTTTTCATGCAGAAAAGTTTTCAATTTTGGTAAGGTTCCATTTATCTATTTTTGTGTGTGTATTGCTTATGCTTCGGGTGTAAAGTCTAAGAAACCATTGCCTGACACAAGACCCTGAAGATGCTTCCATACATTTTCTTTTAGGAGTTTTATAGTCCTGGTTCTTATATTTAGGTCTTTGATCCATTTTGAGTTAATTTTTGCATATGGTGTGAGATAGGGATCCTCTTTCATTGTTTTGCAAATGGATATCCAGTTCTCCTAGCACCATTTGTTGAAGAGGCTATTCTTTCCCACTTGAGTGGACTTGTTAGCCTTGTCAAAAATCAATTGACTATAGATATGAGAGTCTATTTCTGAATTCTCAATTCACTTCCATTTGAGCAATTGTTTCACCCCCAGGAGAAAGCTTCCTTACCTCTGTTCCTTCTCCTGGATTCTTGAGCTATTCTGTTTGTTTTTGTGCAACATTTTCTCCCCAGCTCCTATGATTTGCTTAAATTCTCTCCCTCACTCAGTGCCCCCTTTTCCTTACACTTTTCAATTCTGGGACCTGTCCTGTCTTACAGCAGTTCAGTTTAACCACCCCTTCCCCCTTTTTTTCTGAGGCTTTTCTGCCTCCGGTTCTTCCCTGTTAGGGTGTCCAGCTCCTGGACTCAGATTGGTTCAATCCGGAAAGGTGGGTCAATCCAGAAAAGTCTGCATTTAGGAGGTCCAGCCGAGAGAAACTGGATTAAGGGCCCGCACCTCTTGTCAACCTCAGCCTCCATCTCTCGTTTTTTTCCCTGAGGGTATTTTTGTATGAGGAAATCCTCAGCGGCTTATGTTTTACCTGGGGACTTAAGTTCTCTGTGGACTTGGGTGCCTGTTCCTGGATATGCGTGGGGTTCTGACTTACTGCTGTGAGGGGCTCTGCATCCACTGCAGGAGGGACCTGCCCGTGCTGCCTCTGTGCAACTCCCAAATTGTGCAGGACTGAGTGAGGGAGAGGGGTCCAGACTGGCATGTCCAGGAAAAGTATCTTCTACCTGGTCTTGGGGGTTACTTTTCTTTTCCTTCAGTTCAGCATTTGCAGCATCCTTCTCCAGTCTCCATTATCCCAGAGTTCTAAGCAAGTGGGATTTGTCCTTTTATTAGCTGAGTCTGAGGGGGCCCTCCAGGGGATGTCTTATGTTGCCATGTTGGTGATACTACTCTCCCAATGCAATCTTAATAAAAAGCCCAATAGGCTTATTTGTAGAAACTGACAAAATGATTTTGAAATTTATTTGGAAAAGCAAAGGATCTAGAATAGTCAAAACATTTTTTTTGAAAAAGAAGAACAGAGGAGCTAGAGGGTAGTGTTGCTGATTGACTGTAAATTACACTATCTGATTTCAAGACTTACTGTAAAACTACAGCAATCAGGACAGTATCGTATTTTCCTTAAGCAGATATATAGATCAGTGAAACAGAATAGAGATTCTAGAACTAAACTGACATAGATATGGCCAATTGATTTTCAAATAGGTGCCAAGGCAATTCTATGGGGGAATGAGAGTTTCAACAAATGATGCTAGAAAAGTTAAATACTCACATGTAAGAAAAACACTCTCAACCATTACCTCACAACATATAAAACTCCAAGACAATTACCTTGAAATATATCATGTACCTAAACTGAAGAGCTATAAATATAAAATTTCTAGATGAAAACATAAAGAAAATCTTAGCAACCTTGGGATTGACAAAGATTTTGAATAGGATTTAAAGAGCACAAATTATAAAATAAAAAATTGATTAATTGGATTTTTGCTCTTTAAAAGACTGTTAAAAATAGCAAAGCAAGCCTCAGACTAGTAGGAAATATTTGCAAAATATAAATCTGACAAAGGACTAATTCCAGGATAAATAAAAAACTATCCCAACTCAATAGTAAGGATAACAAAAGAATTTTTTAAAATGGGCCAAAGATTTGAACGATTGCTCACCAAAGATAAACAAATGGCAAATAAGCACTTGAATACGTCCTGGACATCATTAGTTATTAGGGAAATGTGAATTAAAACCACACTGAGTTATCTCTATATACCCACTAGAGTGGCTCAAATTTTGAAAACACTGACAATACTATGTGTTGACAAGAATGTGGAACAATTATAGCTCTTATACATTGTTGGTGGAATTCTAACATGGTACAGCCACTTTGGAAAAGTTTGAGAATTTCTTTTAAAGTTAAACACGTACTTTTGATAGATTTCAGCAATTCTACTTTTATGTATTTATCCAAGAGAAATAGAAACAAGTGGTCATGCAAGACTCAAATGTTCATAGCATTTTTATTCATAATAGCCTAAACTAGAAAGGACCCAAATACCCATCAATTGGTGAATACAAAAATTATAGTATTCCATACAATGGAATACTATTCATCAATAAAAAGACTACTGGTAAGCATACCAAAGTGGATGAATCTCAAAACCATTATCCTTAGTAAAAATAGTCAGACACAAAAGACTACAAACTGTTTGATTCAGCTTATTTAAAGTTCTAGAAAAGTCAGAGGTATAGGATAGGAAGTAGATAGGTCAGTGATTGCCAGGAGCCATGGGGTAGAGTAGGGAATTGACTGTAAAAGGAAGGGAAGGAAAATTTGGGAACAATGAAAATGTTTATGTCATGATTATGGTGGTGGTTAACATGACTATGTACATTTGTTGAAATGCACCAAATTTGCACTTAAAATTGATGTATTTCATTGTTTGTTAATACACTCCAGTAAAGCAGATTTTATTTTTGCATTTAAGTGAAGATACAAATTGTAGATCTTAAACTCAAATATACATATCACCTTATATCTCCTCATTCCTTCAAGTGCTCCCATATTGATATAGCAGTGGCTGCAATAATCATTGCTATAGTGACACTGACCCTTTCTTGTCTTTTCATCTAAGAACCAGAAATTGTTACTTACCAAAAGTAAAACTACACTGACCCCCTGGCATAAATTTTATGATTGTATACAAATTATTTATATAAATCGAACAAAAGCACAACCAGTCAGCTGGGGTTCGGGGCCAACTTTCGACCAGCTGAATGCTTTTTCCAGACCATTATCTAAAGAATTAACTCAATATTCTCATGACTTAGTACCAGAATTTACATGTAAAATTGTTCATTGTATGTATCTATACATTGATATACAATATCCATATGAGAAAATTGTCTTAAAGATAATATATATTTATCTATCTACCTATCTATTTATGATCTATACCTCTATATCCAAAATATCCATATAAGAAAATGGTCTTATGGTCTTATGAACAATTTTGGCAGCTCAAAAAGCTTCTTTGATTGGATAAGAAGTCTCATGCAACTTGATGTAAGTTGCCAATTTTAGAGTTTCCCTCTGGGGGAGTGGGTGTAGCTCAGTGGTTGAATGCCTGCTTCCCATGTATGAGGTCCTGGATTCAATCCCCAATACCTCCTTTAAAAAAAAAATATATATATATATATATATATATATATATATATATATATATATATATTTAGAGAGTTTCCCTCTGTGAGAGAGGCAGTCATGTAAACTGATCTAGTTTAGCTGATAGCAATAGTTCCAGAAACCCAAAACAGAAAGTATTTTTAATAAAAATGTATGCAGGATTGGAGTGTTGATAAGACATTTGCAAATGTATATAGAAATATGATAATTTATACTATTTGGTGATAAGACTCCTGGTTGGCATTAGTGATGCGTCATATGATTGCATTAATTGCAAAGAAGAAACTCAAAATGGCATAATTGTGCCTGATGTTCAAGTAATAGAAATGGAATGTAAAGTGTTGCTAGAAAATGGAAAATGTTACTGAGGTGAAAAGACTTTAAAAACAAGGATGCAAAACTGAACTGTTAGCACGTGTAACCCTTTAAGGTAATAAGAAGTGTGCAGCAGAGCTTCTGTGAACACCTACTGACCCAGACAGAGATAAAGGGGAACTGGCAGTGGAGTGTCACCTTCCGTGGGTCATCTCAGAGAGCACTGAAGAGGATGGTTATACGTCGTACTCTTCTCACATTGTTATGTCATAAATAAATATGCTGGCATCTTTGGCCTGAGAGGCAGCCTGGCATAGCAGTTACATGGCTCTGCTATGTACAGTGGCAGCATAATTCAGTGGACTCTGCCTGCCAAAGTGCCGGAAATCAAATCTTGGCTCTGCTGCTTACTAGTTAGTGTCCTTGGGCAAATTGCTCCACCTCTCTGTCTCTTAGTTACTTACTTTGTAAAATGTAGAATTCTTCATTGTACCTCTTTCTTCAGCTTGTTATATATATAGATTGAAAGAGTGAATACTTGTAAAATTCTTGGGACGTTATAAAAGTTAGAGAAGTGTTTGTTAAATAAAAATGTAAATCAATATAAAAATGTGTATATGGTGTCTTTAAGCCAATATTATGAGGTCCCGTTAGTTATGGAGCTCAGAATGAGCCTGATTAAATCACAGGTGAATGAGTGTAGTGGAGATGAGAGCTCTATCCTGCCCTATCACCCCCTTGACCAAGGCGATTTACTCCCACCCAAAGCCCTTGCTGATAACCTTGTTTACAGCTCTGACCACAGTCGGTTGGCCCAGAGGGAAAATGCTGACTAAATCTAAACAAAAAGATTCTCCCTCCAAGAAATTTGAAATTGGAAAATTGACACAATGACCCCTCTAGCTTTGGGTAGCTGAGGTGCAAGATTATGTAGAATTAGAGCAAGAGAGAGCATCATAGCAAGACTAAGTCACATCCCAGAATCATTTACGGGGGAGCACAAACCAAGAACCACATAGAGGACGTCAGTACATGAGATTTGTCCTGCATCCTTATAATAAATCCCCTTGTCACTCAAGCCAGTCTGAATGGGTCATTGTTCCTTGCAGCCCTGAGACAGTGCTAGAACTGGTGCTGGGAAATTATTATTGAACACCTCCTATTGTGCCCACTACTGGGCCAGGTACTGACTGTGAGGAACGACTGGAAAGAACTTCTATTCATTGAGGTCCTCAAAGGTGGCAGGCAGTGTTTGTCACTTATGTGTATCATCTCAGTTAAGCTTCCCAATAATCCTTTTATATCAATCTTACTGTCCCACCTTCATTGGTAAAGATATCAAGGCTCAGGTAAATCAACTAGTTTTTGCAGGGAATGGCAGAGTTGGAATTTTTTCCAAATTTGTTCAACTCTAAGTCCCAAGCTCCTTCCAAAAAAAGCGTGTTCAAAGGTATGCAAATGAAAATATGCATCTGTAGCTGTAAAATTCTTTGAATTATCACATATACATTCAGCCCTGCAGTGTGCAACATTGTAACATCAGCACAACCTAGAGCCAGCTTCTGCCTTCTTCCAATCTAACCAGCCAACTAAGGCCAACAAACATAAGGTCTCATTCTTCAACAGAAGAAGTACATTTAAGGCATAGGGGAAAGAGTAAGTACACAACTGGGTTGAACTTGAGAGAGCAAGCTGAAGGATTTCACTTCTACAAAGATCAGAGTGAGAGGAAGCTGTCAGTTCACCTCAGCTCAGTCTGGCAACTTTCTTTTTTATCAAGAGAGCCAGGGGATCCATGCAGAAGCAACCTCCCTCCTTGCCATTCCCGTGTCACCTGGTCAGTAACATTCTTCTTGCACCTAATAGCAGGTTATCTATATTTGATGCATTCTGGAACCTCTTTTTTGCAGAATTGTACAAGCCAGAAAAACATTCAGAAATATCGTTTCAACGATGCCAGTGTAAACAGTTTATTGAGAATACCCAACTCCTTGGCTTATGAATATTAAAGAATTTTTTTTTTTCCCAATAATTGCCACCAACCATGCTATGTTCAACCCCCTCTGCTATTGAGTAGTAATGACTGCTTGGCCAGACTGCATATCATTTTGGCTATTTTTGATTATTAAAAAAAAAAAAATCTTCTACCAGTCCCGTTCTTACAAAACTTTAATCCCAATTTTGATTTAAAATCATCTCCTTCCCTCCCCTAAGCACAGGATGGAACTGTATGGACTGGGAGGAGTTGGGTGGTGGTAGTGGTGGCTGGCTCTCAGCCACCTCCTCTTCCTCCTTTTAGATGCTAAATTCTCTGGTCTGTGTGGTTGAGGTGGGGGGTGGGGGGAGAGTGTAATAGAGAAAGATCTCCTTCTTTAACTGGCCAGGCTGCAGTCCTCGCCTTGATTGGCCATAACTGCTATTCCCACTCATTGTCTTGGATTTAGAATGGACACATCATATCTGGCTCACTCCAATGCAGCTACCTGGGTCTGATCAGCCGTCTGCCATATGTAGCTGCATCTCCCTGCTGACTCTGAGTTGGTGGTCTCAAGTTCCATTTCTCTGATGTGTGTACCTTCTTACCCTCCATGATGCAATGGTCCCAACAAGACAAATCCACAGCACCCAGGATCATCATCAATTTGTGGAAAACTCTCAGGCTCCCAAGCAAGTGAGGGCCCCTCTTCTACATCTCTCCAAGAACGGAGCCAACACGCACTGTATTAGTCAGCCAAAGGGGTGCTGTGTGAAATACCAAAAATGGGTTGGTCTTCATAAAGGGTATTTATTTGGGGTAGAAGTCCACAGATACCAGCCATAAAGTATTAAGTTTCTTTTCTCACAAAAGTCCATTGTCACGTGTTGGAGCAAGACAGCTACTGATGTTTGCCAGGGTTCAGGCTTCTTGGGTTCCTCTCTTCCTGGGGTTGCATTTCTCTCCGGGCTCAGCACCTCTGTTTCCTCCACAAGGTCAGCTGTAGACTTTGAGGCTCTCTAGGCTTTGCTTCTCTCCACAAGGCCAGCTGTGAACTCTCAGACGAATGGCTCGTCTCTATCCCGGCACCTTCTCTCCAACATCAAAACTCCAACATCAAAACTGCAACTCAAAAACTGCTGCAACTCTGTTCTTTGTGATGCCTTTTATATTTTCTTCCCCCACCCACCAAGGGGTGGGGCTCAACGCCCTACTGACATGGCCCAGTCAACGCCCTAATCATAACTTAATCATGCCCAGATTAACAGATCAGTTTACAATCATGATCCAATTATATTTTTGGAATTCATAATTACATCGAATTGCCCAACGGCTACACTCACTGATCCTTTTTCCATCTGCTCTGCTATTACGGGGGCAGATCAGCAAATCTGCTAGCTGGGTAGTCATTCAGCTAAGGAATGAATACCAGTCTTGCCTTCTTGTGAATACTTCCAATCTTTACTAGATTCCATTGGGGCCTTTTTCTTTTGAGCTACCAGGGGCCGGGGATTGAACCCAGGACCTCGCGTGTGGGAAACCGGTGTCCAACCACTGAGACACATAGGCTTCTCTGAGCTGATTTTTTCATTTGTTTTTCTTGTTGTTTGTTTTTGTTATTTTCAGGAGGCACTGGGAACCCAACCTGGGACCTCCCATGTGGGAGGCAGGAGCTCAACCACTTGAGCCACATCTGCTCCTGTCTTTTTACTTTTGACTTTGGGTAGAGGAAGTAGCCCTTCATCTCCCCTTGCTGTATGGAGGCTGAGCTCTCCAAACATTTCTCTCTCCCAGATGGTGTGATTAATTCTCTGAACTAAGGCTCCTCAGCAAGCCCTGCTCGGAGGTGGCAAACTCCACACAGGAACAGTCCTCTGTACTTAGGATGAACAAAAGGAAATTCCTACTGGACTTCCTGTTAAACTGATCAACCGCCAACATCAATACACAGCATACACTCAAGTTTATGCCAAACAAGAGTAATATATTTATTTATACAATTTTAATCCCTCTACGAAATTTTAGTAAATCTTATTTTTATCAGATAATATTTTTTTCCTCAGGGGCAATTATCTATGCTTTCTCCTGAGTAAAACTATCCTATTGGGGACATAACTGAAAGGGAAAGTGGGGGTGGAATGGTGGATTACCTATCTATTATTTTGTGATGCAAGGTGGCTAAACAGCCATTCTGCCATGTTATCCCTTCACTAAGGTGTGCAAGTATGCACATACAAGTGTGCACACATAAGCATGCACACACAAGCGTGCGCGCGCACACACACACACACCACTTCCTAACTCATGGGTAGGGAAGTTATTTTTCCTGTAGATCATTTCTTTTACACAAAACCCATGGACCTGGATCCTGGGATCCATCCTACTGCTGACGACATTGTTAGGAGAGAAACAGAGACATAAATCAGGATGAGAAAGAGGGAAAGATGTGTGATTTGTTATAGCCCAAAATTTTCTGTTTTTTTTTAATGAGAAAAATATAGGTGCTATTTTAAGATGTTACATAGGTTACCTGTTTTGAATCTGAGTTCAAAATATTATATAATATTTGCCATTAAAATAGGCTAATAATTCATTATTTTAAAATATTAAACATTAAATCTCAAAAACAATTAAACCTAGTAATTAAATCAATATTAATAAAACAGGAATTGGTAGAGTGGGAAATAGGTCCTGGATACTTTATTATTTTTTCTTTCTAGAAAGCACTGTGGTTCCTCTTCCCTTTCCTTCTTTTTTATTTCTCTTCTTTCTTTTCTTTAAAAAGTATTTCTTAGTTCCCTTCCCTTAACTTCAGGTGGTAGAACCAGTGGAGCTTCCGGGGATGAGGCCAATGTGGCCGTCGGGGCTGAGGAGGCTCTTGCGGTTCATGGGTTTACAGAGCCAGCATGAGGAGGTGGGGATGGGAGGTGGCTGTCATACAAGGATGTCAATGAATACGTAAATCTGTTGAAGGAAAATGGGAGCCTGTCTTTTCACATTTGAAGAAGGGAGATATAAAAATGGAAAGGGTAAAGATTGAAATGAACCCTGTAGTTGGAGTAGCGTGATCTCATGACTTTTAATATATTTAAATAGATACAGAAATATATACAGAGCTGTACATATACATATGCATAAACATACATATCTGTCTTATCTCTGTCCACTGAGAGGGCTTAAAAGCACACCTAGTGTCCAGGTCTTGGTTCTAAATTCCATTATCCACTAAAAGGAATCTGGTCTCTTTGGAGAAATGGCTGCTGACCCCCGGACCAAGGACGGGAAAGCATAAGATGACCCTGCAATACCTTGTCATTCCAGAAAGTAGGTTTCAAGAAAATTATGGGGACCTATCAAAAAAGACAGGAGCCAGCTTGAAGAGGCCCCCACTGGCCAATCTGGGACAATTTGATCATCAATATAGATAATGATGTAATGGATTATAACCCACTGAATAAAATAAGAATCCATGAATTTAGCTGACAGGGATAAGGAAATGAATATGTAAATAAATGGAGAAGGTGGAAAGCACTTCCTTTCAGTAGAAAGCCAACTAACAAATGTAGAAGCAATGATGGACTTAGAAAAAACAAAATCTGGCAGCCATCAGAGTAATATTTTAAATGGGCAAGAAACATCCAAGGATGATAAGTGGTTGAGAGTTTGTTGAGAAATAGGCTATTTACATGGTTTCAAGGTAACTCCCCACAAGATACTTACTAATTACAAAGTGAAAAGTAATAGTAACTTTACAGCGGAGAAACCTTGCAAATACCACCTTAACCATATGATCAAAGTTAACATCCCCAGTGATGAGACATATTGATATCATGTCCCTGCTGCGATGTATGAGAAGGACATAATGCCACTTCTGTGGTCTTCCTGCCCAAATGGAATAATCTGAATCTAATCATGAGGAAGCATCTGACAAATCCAAACTAAGGGGCATGCTACAAAATAATTGTCCAGCCTGCTTCAAAAATATCAAAGTCATGAAAGACAAGAAAAGACTGAAGAACTGTGCCAGATTAAGGAGATTGAAGACATATAAAAAGACATAATAACTTAATACAACATGTTCTCCTGCATTGGATAATGGATCAGAAATGGATTTTTTTCCCCACTCTAATGGCCAATACTTGGACAATTGAACAGGGTCCTAGAAATTGATTGTAATATTACATCAATATGAATTTCCTGATTTTGATGGTATTCTATGATTAAGTAGGAGAGTGTCCTTGTCCCTTGGGAAAAACACAACAAAATATTTAGGCGTTTTCAAGTTACTCTCAATTGGTTCAGAAGGGAAAAATATGTTCTATATCTATATCTATATATTACTGCAAAAGAATGATAAAGCGACTAATAAAATGTTGACAACTGGAAACCTGGGTGAAGGGTATATACAGGGTGTATTTTTCTTGCAACTTTTCTCTGTTTAAAGTTATTTCACAATAAATTAAAAAAAATAAATAAATCACTGAGACTCATTTTGCTTTAATTCTTTGAGGGCAGATACTTTGCTTTATGCACCTGTTTCTCCTAGTTTGGTGCCTTCCCAGGCACATGAGACAAAACCAATTATTATTTTTGAATAGTTGATGATTATGCTTTTTTTTTTTTTTTTTTTTTTTTCCTTACTAAACTGTAAGCTCCTCAAGGGCTTGAATCAAATCTGGCTTTTCTGAATTCCCCTCAGGCCCAGCACTGTGTCCTGTGCATAATTGACACCACTGGTTATTTATAGAACTGAATGGAATTACGTGGCCCCTCAAATATTATTATAATGATTAGGTTTTGACCAACATCCCCTATATGGACCTGTGAAAACAACCACAATACTTAAAACTAAAATTCCCCTCTTGGGCCTAGGAAAGCCAGTGTCCAGTTTAGGCAACCCTGTGTGAGACTTCGTTCCCTTGGGGCAGCATCTGACTTCCCACCCAGTCACCTTTGGCAAGGCCTTCTGGCCTGTGGTCTTTAGCCTAATGAAGTATGCCTGGGCTGGGAACAATGAACTTGCACTCAAGTGGCAGCCACCCTTAAAGGAATGGTTCTCTCACCCTCCAGAACAGCTCCCTCAGGCTAGAAAATGGCCCAGAGGTTTTCAGTCTGGAGGTAATGTGGACCCACAGAGCGATAGAAGATGGCAGCTGCCAAGCACGTTATTGATAGAGAAAAAATTTTTTAAGTTACATGTAAACCCTGCCCAGCGTGAGAGGCAATACTTGCCATATATTTAAAAAATGACTGCTGTATTTTTTGAAACACTAGATTTGCAAAGGAATCCAACATGGATTTCGCCTCTGGACAGCTGTCCTAGTCATTCTGTCCTGATTAGATGCAGGGTGAGCTGGAAGTCAGCCTTTCCAGTCTGTGAATACAGAGCGGCCTCTAGCAAGCAACTGGATCTCCAACGGGTTCTCCAGATGACGTGCATTTTTCAAGATTTTTTTCCTTGGTGAAATTTTTTTTTCAATGTAAGCCTATATAGGCCATTTGTCTGATGCAGAAACGAACATTTCCTGAGGAAGAGAGCAAAATAATAGCTGACAATAACCTACATTACTTAGTCCTTACTGTGTGACAAGCACTATTGGAAGAGCTTGACATGATGATCTCATTTAATCCTCCCAATAGCCCTAAGGGGAGGCACTCATGTATACCCAGCTAACAGAGAAGGCACTTAAGAAACTTGACAAAAGTCCCAGAGCTAGTAGGCTGTGGAGCCACAATTCAAATCCAAATACTCTGACCCCAAAGTCAATTGTCAAAGTCGGATCTTCCAAAGTTGGGCGTTTTTCCCAAGGATCTCTTGGCTTAGCACTTAAATACAGAGCTAATACTAAGTCATGTGTATTGAAACTTGTTTTGGTCACACACACAGTGCTTTGAACACTGCGCATAATCAAGTAATATTAAAGATTGTACATGGTACGAGGAGAATAATACAGGAAACTCAGAAAGGCTGTTAGGGACCCTGGCAGGAATTTGAGTTGAGGTCATGCTGGAGTAAAGGGTTAAAAATTCTCCTAGATCCTGGGGCAAGTCAGCTAGGAACGTGTCCTCTGCCTGGAGCCCTCCTCTCAAATGCTGCCTCAAGGCACAAGAGGGATAAAAGCCAATGACTGCTCCGTGGCACTAAGGGATTGTGGAGAGGCCAGTCGGGTGGAAAAGCATAAGGACAGGACTCACTGCTCTTGGAAATTCACAGTTCACAGGTGCAAAAATGTGGTACGTGCAATAGAGGTGCATGGACTATTAGCAGACACAAAGAGGATTGGCAGGATGGCCTGAGTACCCAGCTGAAGAGAATAGGGAAGCATATTAGAGAAAGAAAGCAGGAAATGACTTTGAAACTAACGGGAGAGAATTATACAATGAGTCAGGGAAGGAAGAGATCAATGTTTCTGGGGTAAAAACACCTCGTTTTATAAGGGTTTCTGCTCTGTCAGTCATTAAATATACAAGTGAAGAAGACAAAGCATACAATTTTTTTTTTAAGAATCACGCAATCATTATCTTCTGCGATGCATCTTCTCCTAAGCAGAACATGGGAATTATCTGTTCAGAAAAGATCAAGTACACAAATGAAAAATGAAGATGCGGTAGCAGAGAATGCTTAGGGCAGGAACCGAGGCGCTGTCCAACGGAGCCCGAGTGACTCGGTTTATCCCACAACTATTGAGACAATCTTACAGATAAGGAGAAAGGGATCGTTTTGCTATAGCACCTATTGTTTCTTCACAAAAACATTTTGTGGTATTGCCTTTTTCTCATTAAAAGAATAGCAATAAAGGACATTTAATACTACGTGAGGATGGCTTTAGAGAGACCTGGATCCTGGTCTGTTCAAGTCAGATCTCGTTTCTAGCTTAGGGCTCTTCAACTCACACGGTGGAAAATGCCCCCCCCGGGGGGGGGGGGAGTTTCAATGAAATGGATAGAGATGGTTTTTTAAAAAGAAAGAATAAAACCCTAAATAAGATCAAGGGATATAAGGTAAGCTGAAAATACTTATTACTTTAGATTTTATGAATAGTTTGCTACCTAGAGGGTAAAAACCATACACAGCCACCAAAGACATATTAAAAGGAAAGAAGTTCCAATATGTTTTGAATTCAGAAACAACGTCTAGACTGTAAGAAGGCTTTAACCTTGGGATGGGTTACCTAGAGAATCTTGTGATGCTCCTTTCTAGAGTGAACACAAAGATAATGATAGGGATCAAACTATCTACCTGGAAGAGTTTAAATCCATATTTCTCAAACTGGAGTCTATGAGGTCTGGAGATTCTAGAAGAATTTTTAAATTCTATGTTTTCATTTTGATGATTATTTAAAAATTACTTTGTCCCAGTATGAACATGACTTGAGTTTGAGAAAAAATTTCCCCCTCTCCCCATTTCTACTTTGTATTGCTCTAGTATAAACTTTTCTTAACTAACCAATCACCATGGAACAGTAGTACAATAGAGGAGATACTCAGTGCTATCTTTTCTAAAAGATATATTCAGATATCAAAATTGCAGAAGTTAAAGTGTCTGCACTTACTTCCGTGAATTTGGTCATATGGTACTGTAGCACTGACCACTGAAAATGTTAGGGACAGGCTCCATTGATGACATAACCCTGATTTTTCTGAAGGGATATTTCAGCTCCTGAGAGTATTTTTCTTTAAATTAAAAAAAGAGTAAATTTTGTATATTTCTTTATTTTGAGATTTTTATATATTTATTCTTTATAGGCTAGAGAAAAAAAATTGATTCAAAAGAAAAAATTAACCATACATGCAAGAAACTTAAATAATTAAAGGGTTAAAGAGTGGATTTACCATTTGCTTACTGCATATCTTTTTACTTTCAGGTAATGACTAGCCATTAATTTGCTGTGCCTTTGCCCACTATGCCTTGTTACTTTTCAGTATATGACTGGGGCATGCTGACCAGAATTTTAAGAGCTGCATTAGAGCAGTACATGGGTTTGATACTGAGGGAATCTTATTCTAAGATTGCTACGAAGCACCTGTAAGTGCCGCATACAGCAAGTATATTGTGGTCCCCAAAGAAGATAGTCACCCAAGTACTAATTCACTAAAAAGTAGGGGACAAGAGTGAGCTTTTAAAAACCCTTGCCACTTAAAAAATATAAGATAAACAACACCAAGGGCGCACATCCCAATTTAAATAACAAACATATCTTTCCTTTGTCTATTTTTAGTTCTCTCAGACTCACATATTTGAGTCCTGACTCTCCCCAAACACAAGGATGCAATTTACTAATTTAGAGGATGTCACTTACCACTTATGAGAAGCATTTCAAGTTAATAATACTTTTTCTTAAAACAAAAAGAGTTTTTTAATTCATTGGAAGCATTCAAGGATTGTTTAAAAGTGGATTGTAAAGTTTTCCACTTCGTTTTCCTTATAAATAAAGGAAGGATGGATGCAAAATACAGTTCTGAAGGCTGGGGTTGTTTTAAATGTTGTAGGCACTGCCTCCAATTGCAAGTTCTCTTAGGAGCAGGATGGAGTATTTTGAGGGAGAAAGTCCATAACAGGGATGCATGAAGTCTTTTTTTACAATGATTCCAAAAGACATGCCGAAGTTTAGGTGTGAATTTGAGGACCCTAAGATGGTTATATTCTCCAGGACTACACAAAGTAGTCCCAGTGCAACTTTCAGGAGCTGTGCCCATTTGATTTCAAACACAGATAGATAGTATCATTGTTTTGTTCAAAATTGTAATTTAAATACTTTGTGATTTTAGAAATAATAGAGCCACGTTTTCACCATTAAGGTGAGTAATTGCTCAGATACATTTGGCACTGTCTATAGGTTTATAGCTTCCAACTTGTTTAAGACCATTCTCAGAGTGAGGGCTGATTTGCCACGGTTATGAAGCTTTCAGGATATAAACTATAAGAATGATAAACTACAGCAGTTGAAAATGTGTCTTCAGATACTCACTTGCAACTCCCATTTATGTCTCCAGGAAGAGAGAAATGAGGATCTAGGGACCAAATCTGGCCCAGACAGTAACAGTGTAGGTAACACATAAATATTAATGCTCATTGCAGTTAGTGTGGTATGCAGAAATATCAGAGTATAATTGTTAATTGCCAATACATTTCATTCATTTTACAGAGGAATAAGTGAAAACCGTTTTACTGCAATTTTAAAATGATTCCATCATAATAATTATAAAATATTCTTTCCATTCTTTAATTTAGATTGTTAAAACTGAATTTTCTGAAAACGAATCATCTATACTTCACCTTTATTGCTATTTGCTTTCTATATTGATGTGTCTGTGTATCTGTTACTCAGTTCAGTCAGTAAAAAAGTCTGGTTTGTGTCAATTTACTGGTTCCTGTGCATTTCGCATCCTTGGCATTTTTAATGCAAAATAGAATGTTCAAATAATTGAAGGCATTCACTACAGATTTCATGGTGTTTTAGGGATAGTCATGGTATCGGGGGGAGGAGGAAGTCCCTTGTTTGCCCTGCCAAGCAGCTTGTGAGATCCTTTTCTCTTTTGATTTATTTTTCCCTTGGGATTAATCATATTCCTTCCCAGTTCACTTATGTTCCAATCTAATAATACTGATAAAGATAATAATAACTCACGTTTATCAAGCACCTACTATGTGCCAGACATCATGCTAAGCACTATTAATTTATTGCACTTTTGATCCTCAAAACAACCCTATGAAGTTGTGTTTCTTATTCCTGGAGTAAACCTCTGTTTTGCCTTCTCCCTTTTTTAACAAATCACCCCAGTTTTCCTTGGAGTGACTATCCCTCCCTCATTCTATGAGGCCCTGGACAGACTGTCGGTTATGCTGCTGAACCCTTCTTCCCTAGCAAGGGGTGGGCATGTGACCCAAGTTAGACCAATCAAGCATGACCCGAGTGGCCCCAGAATGGAAAATGGTTGGAATGGGGTCATTCTGATGTCAGAGTGCTGAAGAGAATGACTCTTGCTTCTGCCACCCAGATCCATGGCATTGTTTAGTTTCTATTCTTGGCAAGGCCTGATTGCTCAACTTTTCCTTTGATTCTGGAAGAGAACTAGGATCATTCCAATAAATTACTCTTTTGACATAAGTGACTCAATATCTGTTGCTTGCAATCAAAGAATCCTAACTGATATATTTCAGTTTTGCAGGTGAGGAAAAGGAAGCTAATGCTTAGAGAAGGTGAGTAACTTGCCCAAAGTAGATGGTAGAACCAGGACACACCCCACACCAGGCAGACTCCAAACTTTGGGTCCTAACCATTATGCTATGCTCACCATTACTGCAAGGTGGGCCAGGAACATGCCCCCACTTTTTTTCTCTTCTGGCTTTCTGAAATCCTTCACACTTCTCTTGGATCAGATCCTATACACTCCAGGTGTACATATTCCAAGTCAGGGGTCAAAACTGAGGTACAGAACAGCAAATGAGTTACTGACTTACACAATTACTCAAGAACATAACTCTATTGTTGGTAACTAAGCCCATTACTCATCAGACCAATGCTTTTATATGTTTAAGGTGGTGTGATGATTTTTAGATTTTCATGTACCAGAACTCTGAGTGTGCCATGTATGAACAAGGCTCAGCAATTGTCTACCAGGCAAAGTGGCATGGTGTAATGGAAAGCAAATAAGATGTGAACTCAGAAGATAGGTTCCCAGCTTCAGTTATGCCACTTCCTAGATACGTGACATTGGGAAAATTGTGAGTCTCAGCTCCTTGCTCTGTAGTGATGGGAATAGTGATAATTCTTCCTTTATATGCTTATTGTGAGGATTTAGTAAGCTTGTGCACCTCTTGAATGAACTCGCTAATGAGCTATAAAGCTCTACACATATTTGTCTTGTTTTTACTTTCGGGATCTATAGAACCACAGAGTTCACTGACAATTTCAAGAGCATGTTCTTTGTTGTATAGCTTCTTTCAGTCTTCTTTCTCTTGCCCGATTTTTAGTAAGATGATGACAGAGACTTCATAATAAAGTATATGGTCCATGTTTCTAATCAGTAGGTATATGGGTTTTTGTGATTCTGCCCTGAATTTGTACTCCTTGTGACAATTCTGATTTCACTGAAGGAAACTGATCTGTAGGGTTGCAAATGGGATGGAGAGGGCAAGTCCCCCGGGTTGCGGGAGCAGTTCTAAGTCTTCTTGGTAGTGGTCATAATTGCTGCTGCACACTCACAAAACCTGCACTGACCCTGGCCCAGCGTTCACCTGCTCATTAGGGTCAGGTGAGCTATGGAGTGGCTCTCAGCTCAATGCTGCTGTCTTCCAGTGGTGACTGGATCCTATCAATACCCTAACCTGGAAACTTGCTGATTCAGTTCCTTCTTCTCGGTGCTTTCAAGGGTTACATAGAGGGATAGCAGCTTTCATTTATTCATTCGCTCACTCATTCATTCAACACTGATATGTACAAGGCATTGAGTTTAAACTATGGGGAAACGTTAAAAAAAAAAAAAAAAGAATCAAAAGTGCACTTTTCCCTGAAGGAGCTGTAAGACATAATCATAAATAGCTTTAATCAATGTAAAAGAGAAAACTAATTTTAAAAGCTGGCACCAGAATATATCTTAAAAAGGGAACCATCATTCTTTAGGGGAAAAAAATCTTAATAAGCTACACCAAGAGTGAAGGTGAGGCCCTAATGCTGAAGTTTGGAAGGAGACAGTGAAACAAAGAGTTGGCTAAAGGAAATTGGGATTGAGAAAAGGAGAGGAAAGAAGAAAGGAAAGAAGCGGGGGGAAAGGGAGTAGGCAAATGACAGAGACTCTGCCCATGGCGATAAGGGGCTAATGAAGTACTCTTATAGCTTGGCCAAAGAACTTTTAAGATTAACCATGTATGAGATTTAATATTATGGCATATGTGTTGCAGCAATATAAATCTCCCTAGGTTGCCCCAACTCTTTAGTAACATTTATACACAAATGCCTCCTCCTCTGAGTGACTTATGTGGTGAGAATAATTAAAAAAAAAAAGGAGGGCAGGGTGAGTCCCATGTCTGCATGGAGAATAGCAGCCACTATAGAGTTAAAAAATTCAGAGAGCAGAAACTTGGAGCCAGAGTACCCATGAGTTTGTAATTCCCCAGTAATTTGTAGAATGGAGGCAAGGACATTGTACTTCCCAGGGCATTGGCTTGAGCCAATTTTATTTAAATCTGCTGAAATCTGAGGTGCTGAGGCAGGTTAGGAGGATGTCACAAGGAGAATCTCTCTGGAAGAGCTAGTGGGAGTGGCAGACCTTGGGAAAGAATTCATGAGGCCAGGATGAGAAAGAGGACAATGAAAAAGAAAAGGCTGAGCAGAAGCATGACTGTGGCAAGAGTAGTGGGAGAATAAACTAGAAGGCATTTTGGGCCCTTGGGGCATAGAAAATCTTGAAAGACATTTTGGTACTTGGTAGGAAATGGGAAGTCTTTTGATGATTTTGTTTTTCAAACCATTTTAGCATTTATAATCTCTTCTGGTTTTTATAATCTACTCTTGAGGGGAATGAAACAGGCATTATTATTATTCCCATTTTACAGGGAAGGAAACAAATAGAGGATTAAAGTTGTTCACAGTCAGCATAATAGTTGAAAAGAAAACACCACCACGTTTCCTAAATTCTAATTTAGCCTCTTTCTTGTGCTTTCCAGTGCCCATAAACATTCTTTGTGCAAACACATCCCAGGAGTTCCATGAGAGTCCTCGGGGAGTAAGGGAGGGGAGGGAGACTCACGGGGCATGCTTGGACTGTTTTCTTGGGAGCAATTCTGGAGGAGAATTTCTGATGAATAAAATTCTCCACCTCATTACACAAGTAACTAATCTAATCAACCAGTCCAGCAAGGGGGCTCATTTCTGATGTGTGAGCTTCTTCCTCTGCCCACCCACTCTCCCCAATGTCCTTTTGTTCTTCTCAAGGATCAAATATCAAACGATTGTTAGCAGGGCATTCATTCAGCTTATACCACGTACCAGGCCCTCTGGCAGGTGCTGGGAAATGGCCTTTTGGGGACAGTGATCCACCTTGTTGTCCAAGACCAAAACCTTTCTGTTACTCACAAGGAGGCTTCTTCTTCTGACTTGCTCTCTAGTGAGTCTATCATTCTACCAGGAAAATTGCTTGGAACCTGAGCCTGCCCAATAAATATTTGTTGTTAAAACTTGTTTCTACTGTCCACCTATATTCACTCGTGTTCCAAGTTGTGTAGATTCAGACTCCCAATCACCAAGGGAATCAGCCCTCCTGATGTTCCTAATTTTCAATCCTACTTCTCCCTGCAGGCTGCTGCCACTTTTTTCCCCTTAATCCTCAGCCCTGGTGGGATCACATTCTTGCTCAAAAAACATCAGTAGCTACCTGACTCAATAATTCCCCTCTGAGGCATTTACCCAGGAGAAATGAAAATGTGTATATCCACAAAAAGACATGCAATGAGAAAGTTTATGGCTGCTTTGTTCACAACTCTTCCAAAGCTGGAAACAACTCAAATGTCCATTGACCATAGAATGGACAAACACAATGTGGTACATTCATACCATTCAGCAGTAAAAAAGAATGAACTACAGACACACACAGCAACATGAATGAATATTAAAATATTATTTTGAGCCAAAGAAGCCAGATGCAAAAGAGTACATACTGTGCACTTCCTTCCTTTTATATGATGTTTAAAGATAAACAAAACTAACCTAAGGTGGTAGAAATCAGAACAATGGTTGACTGTGAGATAGTGATTGACTAGAAGGGGGCACAAGAGAACTTTCTGGGGTGAGGAATATGTTCTATATCCTGATTGTGAATTAGTAACAATGGTGTATACATTGTTAAAATTCTTCAAATTAGGGAGTAGATGTGGCTCAAGCAGTTGGGCACCCCCTCCCACATGGGAGGTCCCAGGTTCGGTTCCCAGTGCCTCCTAAGGAAGACAAGCAGATGTAATGAGCTGATGCAATGAGCTGACACAACAAGCAGATACAACTAGTAGGGAGTGGATATGCCTCAAGTGGCTGGGCACCTGCCTCCCAGATGGGAGGTCCCAGGTTCGGTTCCCTGTGCCTCCTAAAAAAAAGGGATGCACAGACAATGAGCAGACACAAGTAACCAGCGAGCAGACACAATGAACAGACAATGAGCAGAAACAATGAACAGACAGACAAGGGAGCCATCTCGGCAGGGGTGTCAAAATTCTTTGAATTACATATTTAAGATCTATGCATTTTAAAAAATTAGTAGCTTGCTACTCCTTACTTAATTATGTACAAATTCATCTACCCAATCCATAGAGACAGAAAGTAGATTAGTGGTTGCCAGGGATTAGGAAGAGGGGGAGAATAGGAGTGACTGCTAAGACCTATAGGATTTCTTTTTGGGGTGATGAAAATGTAGTGAAGTTTGCATGATTCTGTGGATATACTAAAAACCACTAAATTGCATGCTTTTAAAGGATTGGTTTTATGGCATGTGAATTATATCTCAATTAAAAAATCATCTGCCCAGTATCCCAGGCAGTCATGAGATGGCCCTAACCTAACTTTCTATTTCAAACACATTTATTGCTGGTCTTTGACCATCCTCACCCCCACTCCTTTCCTCACATCATTCCTTCTTCCCAGAATGCCAACATACCCACATCTCCACCTGAGAAATACTATCCATCATTCATCATTCAAGGCATAGCTCAGTAACCACTGCCTTTCCTAGCCCTCTCAGCCACATGTGGTCACTATCTGCTATGAATTTCTGGTACTTGGTAGAGATCTCTCCTGTGAAGCATCTCACCACTTTCTGCATTGCATTGTTTGATTTGTGTCTGATCCTTCTTGCTAGAGTATAAGCTTAGCAAGGACAAGAATTGGGCCTCACCAAGTCCCCCACAGCACATGGATATTGCTCAATAAAGGCTTGATGAATTGAATTAGCTGAGATGAGTGTCTTTAATTTTATAAATTTCAGACCAGAAAGAAAATACCAATCCTTTGGCAGGTTTTGTGAGGCACATATGTTTAGGTTGTGAAGTGATTACCTACTCTGGGGGAGGGAGAGGGAAGTTGTCTTCAAACTTTAAGATGTATCGAGCACGCCTGAGGGAGCGATTAGCCCCTCTAGTTCTCCAGACTCAGCCACAGAGCTTCGGATTCCCAGCTAGAGTGAGGCCCAGCTGATTCTGGGCAGTTGGTCCACAGACCACATTTTGGGAAGCCCTAGCTTTGAATCAAACATTTACAAATGAATAAAAAGTACGCTTTTACTTTAATTTATTTTACCTGGCTGCTTCATTAGCTAAATTCTTTTTTTTTTTTCTTCAAGATTTATTTTATTTATTTATTTCTCCCCACCCCCTCATTGTTTGCATTTGCTGTGTGCTTGTCTTCTTTTTAGGAGACACTGGGAACTGAACCCAGGACCTCTGCTGTGGGAGGGAGGCACCTAATCTCTTGAGCCACCTCCACTCCCTGGTTTGTTATGTCTCTCATTATGTTTTCCTCCTTGTGTCTCTTGTTGTGTCATCTTGTTGCGCCAGCTTGCCGTGCCTGCCCGTCATGTCAGCTTGCTGTCTTGCTTGTCTTCTTTAGGAGGCACTGGGAACCGAACCTGGGACCTCCCATATGGTAGGCGGGAGCTGAATTTGTTGAGCCACATCTGCTTCCCTAGCTAAATTCTTAAACTCCTTCTGGGAACAACTCCTAGTAGGAATTGATGGGGGCTACATTTTGTTGGAAGTCTTCCAAAGAGTCCAAAGAAAGATTATATTATTCATGACAAGTGGGTAAGAATGTTGTGGTGATGGCTAGGACCATGCCTACAATCACAGTGGCTGGTGCCACCTGGAATAAAATCACACTGTTATCTCAAATGTTGGGTCAAGTAGTG
Source organism: Tolypeutes matacus (assembly GCA_026826555.1). Lineage (NCBI taxonomy): Eukaryota > Metazoa > Chordata > Mammalia > Cingulata > Chlamyphoridae > Tolypeutes > Tolypeutes matacus. The sequence continues at coordinate 5,024,315 of JAKSZT010053928.1, forward strand.
CTTTCTAATTTCCATTGTTTTGAAGTACTACACTGTTTCCAGCTTGGCTCTGGCCCATTTTTTATTCTCAAAGAAAACTCACTGAAGGGTGTGGTGAGTGAGCTCCTACACAAGCCTGTATGTGAGTTGGTCAGTTTTTCACTTGGAATTCTGAATGTAGATTCTGAAAGTAGAGAAATTTCATGGTACATAGGCAAAAAGGATACTTCCACCAGAGACCACTGAAATAACCATCTCGAAATAAAAATAGGCCTTTCCCAAAGCCAACAATCGAAAGGTCTGGTAAGTATTATGATTCACTTGAATTTTGAACCTAATGACCAAAGACATGTGTCACATCTGCAAGAGGAGAGAAAATGTGTGTTCAGCAGCCCCGTGGCTGCCAGCATGGAGCAGCTCTGAAGGGCATGCAGAGCCTCGACCTGAAGCACCAAGCTAAAGGAGCAGAGCACGGTGTTCTGTCCTCTGACAGCCTGCGTGTTCTGAACAACTTTCCTTTTCCTTGTTGCCCCACTTTAGTCATGTCCCATCCTCCCTTAGTGCCCACGGGACTCCCAGGAGCAGAGAGAATGGAGGATGTCCCTGCACGTGAATGATTCTGGTTCCCGTGTTCCTCGGATCCTCCCAGCTGTGGGTCTCAGATCCTCCTGTCCCTTTTCACCAGTAACTCCAGGCAGGGACTCCCCGGTCTAAGGCCCCAGCAAGCGAGCACTTTTAATTGAGGGCTCGGTGGTGAGTGAGCCAGGTTCAGGTGCTGACAGTGTCTGCTTTTGTTGTGAAATTAAATAGTGTCAACTTCTCCCTGCAAGTGTCACTATACCCAGTTGCACTGAGAGAGTGAGAGCAGACCTTTCTTACCTAATTGTATATTTTTCCACCTCTTCCTTCCACAAGAACACAGAATGCTTTCGAATGGGCCAGGGGAGTATGCTCTGGCTTACAGTAGCGTTCTATTTGACCTTGCAGTCACGAATGGGCTGTGTCCTAGCCTTCCGAGCAGGCCTGAGTCTTCCAAGGGTGTGGGTGCAAGGGGATGGAGAAGCTTTGCCAAGAGCTAAAACTTAGGAACTTGTGGCCCCTCTAGTGGTATGACATCGGAATCTTCAGGCCATCGGAAAAAAGGTTTCTTCTCTAGGCTGAATAGAAAAGAAGGGAGGGTCCTGTGCTGTAGAGCAAATGAGGTTTGTTGAGCCAGGACGAGGTTGTTTTTGGAGCTCTGGTGGATTTCCCAAGAATGAAGGGCAATGAAGGAAGGCAGTGATCTCAGGTGTTTGCACTCTCTCTTCCCACAGCAGCCCTAGATTTTGCAAAGACAAGCTTTCCTGAGTCCCCATAGAGGAGCCCCAGGCACATGTGCCTCTTTGCATGTTCTCCCCTTTGCCAGCAGGCTGAGCACATATTCACAGGACTCAGGACCCAGAATAAGGAAATAATGAATACCAACCTCTGACTCAGAATTGGCAATTCTAAATTAAAATGTTCAAACATAAGTGACTGATGGTAAAGACAGAAAACGGTTAATCTTATTCCTTACTGAAATATTGATATAAAATAAAAGGAGCGTGTGAACAAAGAAAAGTAGACCTTCACTTGGAATCCCAGTAGTTAAAGAAACTGAGAGATGGTGAGGTGTGATGAAAACCCTCAGTGATGCCCAAACTCCTCCTCGGACAGAGTTCAAACTCCTTAGCCTGACACACAGAGACCTCCATCCCGCACTACTGCCCTGCCCTCCAGCCTTAGAGATGCTTTAGGACATGACTGAGGACGTGATAGCTGGCAGTATCCAACAAGCTCAAGTTTTCAAGCCAAACTCAGGCCCGGGGAAGCCTCAGCCCAAGGCGAGGAGGGCTATGTGGAGTCTGGCCTTGGGTTCCAGTTTGCAGGCACTACAAGCTGATCCAGGGTGAGGTCCACAAGCATCTGGAATTTTATCACTGGCGATTTATTAGTTAAAAGTTTAAATCTTATGGAAAGACAACCAAATCCTGAGTTTCCATTTTAATTCTACCACTTAGTGTGAACTCTGCTGAGTAACTTACAATGCCCAGATCTTATTTTCTTCACCTGTAACATTCCTACATTACCTACCTCAACATGTATTTGTGCAATTAAACATATTTGTAAATATAATGCACTCTACAAAATACAAGTGATTGTTATCATCTCCCTAATTCCAAGGGGCACTGGAAGAAATAGTGACAAGGTGGTTGATTATTTTCAAGGTCCTGAGGAAAAGGAGAAAAGAAGAAAAATAGCTTTTAAAAATAGATGAACAAGTGGGAGTTTCAGAGACCAAGTAATCCAGTACTGTCATTCAAAAGGGTAGTTTGTGCAGGTTCTGAAAAATCAGAGTAGAATAGAGTCAGGACCACATGAATAATTAGGAAACAAACTGAGGAAGCTCAAGATTCAAATGGAAATGCATCAAAAAATAGAAATTAGGCCAGATCCCTAGAGGCGTTTATAAAGCTACAGCACATGTGTAAGTGCTGAAATGAAGAGTACGACAGCTGAAAGGAAGATGCAGAAAGGGATGCAGACGAGAGTGAAGCAAACAAAGCCTCCTACAAGTCCATTGCTCTGCTTCCTGGGTCTTCTGCTTCCTTAGGGTGCAAGTATTACAGAAGCTGCTTCAGCCGCAGCAGAATGAGTCCTGGTGGCGGGAAGGCCTTGGCTGATCTCTACAGGCTGGAATGCTGGTGGGGACAGTGAAAGGTAGGGCTGGTCGTGTGGCTATTGGAACTCTCTTTAGAAAAATATCAGTTGTACTGGGGAAAAGCAAACCAAACTAGAACAGGGACCAAAAATGTTCAAAGGGAATCTGTGAAAATTGGATGTGTACAAGTGAGATAAAGCATTTGAGCTCCTAGATTTTTTTGTTTTTAAATGATGACAATTGCTATATTAATTTACCCCCAGCTCCCATCTTTTAAAAGTGGATAAAACATTTGCTCACTTTTCTACTCAGTGGGAATTATGGAGGGTGGAAGTTCCCACTGAGTAAGCAAATGTTGTACCCATCTTTAAAAAGAAGGGAGCTGAGAGGAAGTAGGGGTAAATTAATATAGTAATTACAGACCAGACAGCACTGATGACTAGGAAAACTTGATTGAATCATTAATTTATCGCTGCATCAAAGAGCGTAAAGTACCAGAAGCCACCAATAGGGCTTTCTGAAATGCCCAGAGACAAGAAGATTGATGTAAGACTTCCTCTGAATTTGGGCACATGTGCCACAGACATCTCACCCCTCAGCCCAGACTCCTGCATTATATCATCCTCCAACCTCAGCATCAGGGAGACTCTGACTGCAGGTCCCTGCTTGGTAGGAAATATGCTTATGAGCAATGTCCTTTCTGCTCACATTCATATAAACAATTGAATTTAATTCAAACGTTCTTCTTGAGTGTCTACGATGTGCTGCCTTACCACGAGGTGATCTGGAGTCTCCAAGAAGGCATAGTCCAGGGCTTCTGCCTGCCTAGATCACTAGGTCTAGTGAGGGAGCCAATGTACATATTAATGAAAGAAAAAGAAAAAAAAACTGATGTTAGAAAAAACAAAAGGCAGAATTTAGAATTAAGCAATAACTCCTGAGCATCAGGATGATAACTTTGCAATTATCTTTGGAGGGAGAACTGAAGAGTTTCAGCCTCTAGATCTGAAGATGAGGCTAAGCAGCCCGTAGGTGCTTAGACATTCACCTGCCCCAGAACATAGCCTGGGGCAGGTAATATCGGGAGGTCCCTTCCTCTGTATAATTCTAAGACACCCTCATTTCAACGTTGCTAAAAATAGAAGCATGGCGTCTGGTATGTAACAATATACACTATAGCAGCTGCGTCTTTATGATGAATAATAATACTTTGGAGTTATATGATGAGGCAATCACTTTGCAGGCGCAATCTCATTAACCCTCACAATATTCTGATTAGGTAGGCAGGTGGCAAGTGTTCTGAACTCAGTTTGCAATTGAAGGAACCCAGACACAGGGAAGCTAAGAAACTTCCCAGTGTGCACACGGTTTCTGCGTCAGAGCTGGGCATGTAAACCCAGGTCTCCTTTCCTAAAATCTGTGGCCCCGAGCAGCCGTCACACCGCTTCTAAGGATCCCCAACGGAACAAAAACGAGGTTGGTGCTGTCCCAGATCGACCCTCTTGGAAAACGTTGCTGACTCTTGAATGGATGCCAGTGCCACCTTGACATGAAAAGTTTAGTATTTCTTTGTCTTATACTTTCTCTCTTGCAGTCAACCTCTTCCTCCCTCCAAAAAACCAACCTGCCTTGAAATGAACCAAAGAAGTTTAAAAACCACACCAAAACCTCTTTTTACCTTTTTCATGGCACGGTTCATCTCTCGTGAATTTTTGTTTTCATTCATGGGTCCAATTTAACTGAAGGTCAGTTGTTTTAAGAAATAGTCATAGTTCTTAAAGTCTTGCCACTCAGACAGACACCGTGTCTAAACAGCTTTCTCCTCTCAGTCCTGATTTTATTCGTTTCTTTGTTAACAGAAAAAAAATATTTGTTTGCTTTCCTAAAAATACTGAGTGCTCTCCCTCAGACTAGAGGAACAGGTTTGTTTGTGCTGATATAAAATCGTAGGAAAACGACACCATTAGCCAGGAAACATTTGCCAGCCAACAGTCTTCTGAGCCTCTGGGGGAAAACTGATGTTCGGTTGCAGGGGAATCGTCATATTAATATGGGAACTCGGGTTTTATGCTTTTGGGGGCAGACTTCCCCAGCTCCCTTTGAGACAATGACGAGCAACCACATCTTCAAATTGTTAATTATGTACTGCCCCCTAGGGATTTTTGTTTTGCTGGTGGCAACCTGCTTCAAATCCTATAGGAAATATTTATCAGCCTGCTTCAGCCAGTATTTGTCTCATAGAAAGCTAAACCTTTTTGTGACCTTGTTGTAATGAATCCACCCCTTTCCCCAGCAAGTCGCATTCATACATTTTACTTTTTGAATTGTTGTTTTTTCCCCTCCTTCTTTCATTTTTGTTTTATTTCCCTAGGATGGCTACATTTGCATAATCTGGGGTAGGACCGATCTGTGCTCTTTAAAAGCTTTGCTTTTACCCACCCCCACCACGTTTCTCCTGCGGTTTTGTAAACATCCCTGGGTTTGGGAAAAAGAGCAAACTGTGAATTATAGACACATACACATATGCACTTACATATTTATCTGTACTTACAGATGGAGGATTTCTCTACATTTGGAAATTTCTCCATGAAATAGCATTTAAATCAAAAACTTTTATCTGAAAAATGAAATTGCTTCATGATTGAATAGCACTTTGCTTCTAAGTACCAGCCATCAAGGCTGATGAAATGACCAAGGTGATGTTCTTCCTTAGAAAGACATCCCTGCCCTTTATTTTAAACTTGAAGCAAAAAAAAAAAAAAAAAAAAAACCAGCACCATATTCCTTCACAAGGTGCTCTGATATAGATGAAGAGTCTCTAGCTATAATTAATGACAGGTTGGCATCTGATAAGAACATTTAAATAGGCACAGCTTTAGTGTTTGCGTAGTTGATTTAAAAAAAAAAATGCATAAGGCTGCCCTGGCAGGAATCTCTTCATGCATTATATGTATATATTTTTAAAAAACACATACACACAAATCCTGTACACAACAACTTTAGCAAATATATGCATGATCAAAACAGTTCAGAAATATAAGATGTGAAAATGAGCAAAGGGCAGCAGGTTTTTGAATAGGCTTCATCAGTGGAGGGGAGAGGTCAGCCGTGGAGATTAGTTATAGGAGCTATTAAGTCTCCTCTGACACCCACAGTACAAGCTGCTTAACGTAATCAGCTGCAATCAGCAAAACTGCTGTTTATTACAAAACGTTTTTCCCCGTTAATATTTCATATTGTTATGTAAAATGGTGCGGTGTAGGGACACACACATTTCACCAGGTACAAATTGTAAAAATTGTCAGCAATAATAATCTGTGGCTCTTCTCGTGACATCTTTTGAAGTTAAAAACCGTTGAGCGATACCTCTCCAGAGCTATTTTCTCTAATGTGGTTAATAGTTTGCACTGGAGTTGACCATCCACTTTCCGTACGATGTTGTTGCCATTTACTGGACATGAGAAAATGTTTGCGTGACTGTACATCAATCAGACAAGTCTATAATTCTGGGCCATGAGCTTTGGTTCCACTTCCTTGTACCCATTTGGTCTGAGCCCTCTGTTATAGGAGTATCTCACACTGGAATAAAAATTAGCAGAGGTATTTCCTAGTCTGTTTTTATCACCAAAGTAATTTCTTTTTCAAGACATTTCAATTTAAATAGAGCTGATTATGAGGTACACATTAGGAACCCATATAAAACTCCCTTGAATTTTGCACATTGGGTATTGGGGAGTCTTTTCCTCATTGTCCAAGAAGACAGACTGCAATGCCTGGTCTAGAGGACTCTTGGATATTCTCCCTGCATTTTTCTAAGGAGAAAATGCTAGTACTGGTTCCCTCTGCAGCCCACTAAGAATCTCACACAAGATGCCCCTAATCCCTGGAGGCTCTCTCTCCTAAGGCTCCATCCCTGGTCACCCCACCACCACCCAGAATCAAGCCTAGCTTCATGGAAATGCTGGAGGAGGAGGACGCATTGGGAACGGGGCAAAGCTATGGGATTTTATTTGAACAGACATGCTAATACTTAAAAGGTAAGACAAGCATTGTCCTTTCCAAAGAGGTTACCTTGGCAGGCTAAATAATACTCTGATTCAAATGAACGAATGATGCTGCTTTTCCTCACAACATTCTTGGTCCAGCTTGTTTATAAGCCACACAAACACAGTGTCTTTATAGTTATGCCGTCTTTGGAACCCCAGCTTAACCATCTACTATATTCATCAGACATGCTCCAAATGAATGGAAATTCCTCACTCTTGGTGTACCCTTATATTAGACTAACTCTTTTGGATGTTTTATTTATATATGTCTATTTCACTACTGTAATAAACTGCTGGAGTTTGAGAAATTTTCTTTTTCACTTCTACTTGCATCACTGTCTAGCAGTATCAGGCACATAGTGAGTGCTTAATAGATGTTTGTTGAATAAACGAATGGATGGTTTCCAGATGTGCCTCCATGGAAGCTCTGGATTCTGGAGATTATTCTAACAGAGGAGTTTTCATCCCTTGAACATTTCTTGAACAATAGAAACTTCTCAGGAATTAGTGTACATGGGGACAGTATGTCATTTAAATGTAAAAACTCTGTTAAGATAGTTAAAACCCCAGTCATCAGATTTTTCTAGACTAGTGCTGTCCAATGGAAATATAAAGCGAACCACTTATGTAATTTAGAAGTTTCTAGTAGCCACATTAAAAAAGGTTAAATGGGTGAAATTAATTTGGTAAAATAGTAATATTTTATTTAAGCCAATATATCCAAATTATTTTTATCATGATATGAAATTAATATAAAATTATTAGTGAGCTACTTTATCTTCCTTTTCATGTCCTAAGTTTTTGAAATTCAGTGGCTATTTTACACTCACAGTGCATCTCTACTCAGAGTAGCCACATTTCAAGTGCTTCATAGCCACATGTGGCTAGTAGCTACTGGATTTGACAGCACAGTTCTAGACATGCCACATTGGCCTTTTGGTCAGTGCCTTCTTGGGACTGATACCTTTACAGGTGGACTGCAGGGGGCAGCAGCAGGCAATGACTACTTGTGCCATGAGTGGTCACTTCATTGCTGTTAGCCCTTTTTTCTCCAGCCTAAGCAAAGGTTAGCCTCACAGGGGTTTTGTTCAAATGAGAACTTCAAAAGCTGGGAAAACATGCCCACTTTCATGATATTCTTACGCTAGTTGTTCCCTTGCTGCCAATTTTTATTTTCAGCCCAATTCAGCTTGGGGAGAGGGTCAGACAAAAGACAAAGGTGGTTTTCAACCAGAGTAGTAGTGGTAGTGATGGTGAAGACGGTCAGATTTGGGATATGTTTTGGGAGTAGAGCTGATAGGACTTAATATGACAAATAGAGGGATCAAGGATGATTCCTAGGTTTTTCTCTTACCCAACCAAGTTAGATGGTGGGGCAGATACAATCACCGAGGGAGAGAGTGTGGATAGAGAAGCAGGCATTGCTAATCTCAGGGCCTTGTGGCACTCTACCACTGAGAGGCTGGGAAGAGCAGGAGAAACTGCAAAGGAGGCTGAGGGGAGGAGCTGACTAGAGAGTCAGAGACCCAGCTCTTGGGTATGGTGTCCAGAAGCCTAGAGAAGACCAGGTCTCCAAAAGAGGGACATGGGCAGCTCCTAGGGGCAAGGTAAGTGCAAGGTAAAACACGTGAAGTAGATTGAGAAGGTGGGTGTGGGCAGTGAGCCGAGCAGAAACAGATGGTCTAAGAACTAGGGTGGCAAGTCAAGCTTGCACAGCAGGGCTGAACAAATAGAAGTGCTAGGTCAGAGGAGAACTGGCATTGGAAGACAATTAAACAAGCTCTAGAACACAGATAAAACAAGCCTTGAGTGCCTCTATGTCTCTTATTAGCTGAGGAAAAGTTACCCCTCCACTGGTGTTTTCCCTCTGCACAAAGAGAAAGACCAGTGACCTCACCAAAGGGTTCTATAGAGTTGATGTGTATGGTGACTTGAGCCAATTGAAATTTAGCATGACTTGAGACTTTGATTTCTCAGCATCAGACTTGCTCTGGCTAATGTCGTTGATCTAAATCCTCTTCAACAAAGTTTTGGTTAAATAAATTATAGAACATTCAAACAATGCCATTTTAAGTGCCATTAAAAAGAATAACTGGGGATTTGTTGGGCTGTGGTTAAAACTACAATGGTGGGAATGTCCTTTTGGCAAATAGGGCAGGGGAGTGTTGCTGGTGCAGGGCGTCAGGATGGGGGAATATGTGGGTAGGGTGTACGTGGGGCAGGCTTCTATGGAATATGAAAGTGTTCATCTTGTCATAGTGTCTTATCTCAGTGGGTGGAGACCTACACAATAAACAAGAAAATATTAAACTCTCATCCTGTGGAGTCCTGCTATGTTCTCGATTAGAGAGGCAAGAATCTCTTGAGAACACTGGCAGTGCCTAATAAAAGAAAACAGACCAATATGTCAAGCCCTCAATATTAGTGCATGTAATTATGAACCTTAGTCTTCAAATATTGAAACTTAGTAATTACCATTGGTTCCAAGAGGAGGGAGAGGGAAGAATAACATAGGTGGACTATAGGGCATTTTTAGGGCATTGGAATTGTCCTGCATGATCTTGCAATGACAGATTAAATTTTGTCAAAACCTTTAAAAGTGTAGGGTGCAAAATGTAAAACATAATGTAAACTAGTGACCATGGTTAGTAGCAATGCTCCAATATTTGTACGTCAATCATAACAAATGTACCATATACATATAAAATGTTATTAATAGGGGAGTGTTGGAGAGGGGGAGGGGTTGGGTATATGGGAATCCCCTATATTTTCTATGTGACTTTTCTGTAACCTAAAGCCTATTTGAAGATAAAGCAAAAAGAAAAGGACACGGGAAACATATGGAAGAAATTGTCACTGTACATAAAAGAAATGGCTCTTATACTGATAAAAGACACAATGAAACATTTTTTTTATTTTATTAATTTTTTAATTTTTACTTTTGTATTTTATTTGTTATTTATTATTATTTTATTTTCTTATTATTTTTCTTTTTTTTTTTTTTTCTTCTTTTTTTGGGGGGGATGCTTTGAATCACAGAAGGGTCACAACTGTGGCAGGGAAGGATCACTGGTGCAGGGTGTCAGTGATGGGGGGATGTGTGGGGTGGGTGCACCTGGGGCATGCCTCTGTGGCATATGAATAAGTTAAAGTGGTCATGGGCAGTTGTCTCAATGGGTGGAGACACGCACAATAACTGAAAGAATATTGAATTTCCATTCTGTAAAGTCCTGCTACATTTTCTAATAGAGCATCAAGAATCCCCTGAGTACATGGGCAGTGCTTAGTGAAGGAGGATAGACAATTACTTCAGGCCCTTGATATATGGTTGTACTTATGAACCTTTTCTTGTGAAATTAAAATTTAGGCTAGTGTTATATATTGCCTAAGAGTTACCTCCTGAAAGCTTCCTTTTTGCTCAAATGTGGCCTCTCTGTAAGCCAAACTCAGCATATAAACTTACTACCTTCCCCCAGACTTGGGACATGACTCCCAGGGTGAGCCTCTCTGGCACGGAGGGATTATTACCAAGTGATGCATCTGGAAAAAGCCCTTGACCAAAAGGGGGATATATTAAATACAAATGAGTTTTTATGGCTAAGAGATTTCAAAATGAATTGGAGGGTCATTCCAGAGGTTATGCTTATGCGTGTCTCAGCAGGATCTCACTGACTGCCACAGTAAACCTCAAACAGTGGGGCTCCTGAGGGCTCTAGAGACATATAGACACTATAAACAGGGCAGACAATCTCAGGAAATCGGCACCTTGTCAGTGGGCCAGCTTTAGAATATATGCTCCCCAATGTAACAGAGTTAGACTCATTTATAATTGCCCTACACATGGCTCTTCTACCCCCTATAATTAGCACTATACTAGTTAAATATATGTCCCAGAGACTTAAATCTTTGGTCTGTTCATATCCTGGTTGAGTCCTGAATCTCTGTAGAATTGCAACACCTACTCTCCAGTTCATTGGAATCATCCAGGACAACTAACAAGGATGATGGACAATGCCCATTCTAAAAAAACAGAGAGTTTCTACAAGTGAGACAGTTCCATCCATCTGCCCCATGGGATCTAAGTCCCCTCTCAGTCAGAAACAGAGTAGGCTTCACCATCCCCAAATCCTCAAGATTGAGGAATGAACAAACATAAGGGATGAATGCAACTATGGACTAAAGTAGACTTATTATTATTCCAACAGTGGAAGAACTTGTATCATTGATATAAAGGCAGTGGCCACCAGAAGTTCTGAGGGATAGGGGAGGGAAGAATAGGTGTAACATCGGGGCATTTTTGGGACATTGGGATTGTCTTGCATGACATTGCAATGATGGATACAGGCCATTATACTTTTTGTCAAAACCTATAAAATTGTGTGGGGCAAAGGATAAACTATAATGTAAACTATAGTCCATGGTTAGTAGCAATGCTTCAATATGTGTTCATCAATTGTAACAAATATACCACACTAATGAAAGATGTTGTTAATGGGGGAAAGTGGGGGAGGGAGAGGGGTATAAGGGAATCTCCTATTTCTTGAGGTACTAGGGCTGGGGATTAAACCTCGTATGTGAGAAGCCAGTGCTCAACCACTGAGCAACATCAGCTCTGGAGTTGGTTTTTTCATTTGTTTGCTTGTTTGTTTTTTTGTTTTTAGGAGGCACGGGGGCCCAAAACCAGGACCTCTCATGTAAAAAGCAGGTGCTCAACTCCTTGAGCCACTTCCACTCGTCCCCTATATTTTTGATGTAACATTTATGTAATCTAAAACTTTAAAAATAAAAAACATAAAAATAAAAAGAACGAGTGGGACCTTTATATATATACTGATACAGAAATATATGCAAGATTCATTTTTAAATAAATAAACCAAGGTTCAAAACAGTGCAGAGATTATGCTCACTTTTATGGGGAAAGGTGGGTTTATATAATTATGCTTATTATATACCTACATATATGCACCTTGTATATGCATAAGAATTTTCTAGAAGAAAACAAGAAGCTGTTAACAGTAATTGCCCTTGGAGAAGGAGTTAGAAAGGAGGTTAGGGTGAAAGGGAGATTTGCCTTTGGTCTATAGTCTTTTGTATTGCTTGATTTCTTTTGGCCAGGTGCAGGAATTATATTTCAAATTAAACTAACAGTTTAAAGCATTTTAAGCAATATTTTACTTATCGTGTGTTCATTAAACACTGCCATCTCTTGGAGAAAGGACTAATTCTTATGTTATGACCAGTGCAAGGTATTCATTCATTCGATCATTCTTCCAAATTTCAAATTTGAAGGTATTGGAAGACTGCATTAATTACAGGCCCATTTTCCATGGTGTTAAATCTTTTCCTTTTAGTAATTCTACTCAATGTCCTGAAGTCAAGCTCAGAAGGTTGGCAGACGGTGAGGTACTGATGTGGCCTTGAACTTTGGGACATGTCAGTGTCCAAGAGCAGAGCAAGTGTCAAGCTTCACTGTGAACAGTAAGACTTGGGCCAGTCACAGACTCACTCCCAATTTTTCCAGTCACTTACTCAGCATCATCTGCACATCATACATAACACCAGATGGCACACAAGGGTTACCCCCAGGGAACTGCCAGGAGACCAAGTATCAGCAACAAAGGGACAAGGTTTATTGCTCTATCACACCTCTGGGCTCGCTGATGGGAAAAAATTCAAAACTTGCTCATTAAAAAGAGGTGAAAAGGTACTGCATTAGGCAGGGTAAGAGTCTTCTTTGGAGAGATAAAAGACAAATGGCTACTGAGAAGACTCTCTAGCTCCCGAATGAAGACTACCTGCTATAGGAGTTTTGAGGTGGTAGAAACCACTTCTAATCTGTGTGATTACTGAAAATGGACTTTGAACTGGGTCTTAATGCTGCATGTGAAATAAAATATTATTTTAAACTATTTTCCCTGGGTATTTTTTTTAGACAGTACCAGGAATCGAACCCAGTACATGGGAAGCAGGTGCTCAACCTCTGAGCTATATTTGCTCCCCCCTAGGTATTTTTTATCTTCAATAATTCTTACTGCTTTGCAACTCTTAATTCATTGGAGCTTATGTAGCTTTTTCTTCAGGAAAGGGCAGCACCCAGCCCTGAGGGAAGGACAGTATTTCTTCCTTCCCGTTTCAGGCCCAAAGGTTATGAAAGCCCAGGTTTTCATTTGTGAAGAAAGAAAAGCTTGGTGGGTTTCAAGGATTCAAAGTTAGAGAACTCAAGAGTTTTTACAATTAGCCAAAGGCGGTGTGGGGTGGGGTTATAAGGAAAGTTCCTAAATCCCAGGGAAGGATAAAAGCCCTTTTAAGGGGGAGAGGGAGGAGGAGGCTGTGGAGAGAGGCTTGGAGGAGACCAGCCTGGAGTTAATCATTAACTAGATTCATGTCTCTTAGTTGTGATCTTCGGCAAGAGAGTATAAAAGATGATAGAAACCCGAGTTACATTAAAGGGGGCTTGGATCCTGCAGATCCCTGAATCAACAAGTATTGTCATAGAAGAATATGGCGGTGTGGTGTGTTTAGCCAGAGGGGTTGACATGGAGAACCTAGATCCCACAGGCGGCATGTGGAGATCCAGAAATCCCCTCCTGATCCTGTGGAGGGCTGGAGGATGAAGTTTGGGAGGGCTGAGAGATCTCATAGAACAGAGAAGTCCTGGGGTTGGAATGAAAAGATGGCAGATCTTGTGAACAGAAGCCTCAACAGGGGACCTTGAATATCAGCCGTAGATGCCATTTGAATGTTTCTGAGCAGGGAGCGACATGGTAAATGTGGTGCTTCAGGAAAGTTAAGTCTTGGAGTTGCGTTGGCTCCTTGTGCACACTGATGAGGCAGGGTCTCAAAAAGTGCAGCTTTTGTGCAGGATGACAGCAGCCACGGCTAGGAGACAGTCTTCAACAGAATTACAAGGCTGGTTGGGCTGCTCTGAAGGAATTGAGAAATTTTCTTGTGCATTTTAAGTGTGTTTTTGTTTTGTTTTGTTCCCAGTTTTGGGGAGAAAGAAGAGCAATGTCTTTGGCAGCTCTGTTCTGTGACCACTACAGGTCTTGGACCTGCCCATTTGGGGGTGGTCATGGGTTTACCTGATTCTGTAGAGCTGACCGAGCCTGCAGTCACTCATTACTGATGAGCATGTACGTCTTCATCTTGTACCTGTGCACAGTGTTTCTCATCCTAAAATGTTTGCCTTTATCCTTTGATACTTCCAGTGTGGCCAACATGTGGAAAAAAAAAAAAAAAGGCAGAAATATAGTCAATAAGCCCAGGGAAAATGGTTATTGCTCTTTGTTCTTAAATTTGTTGAACTGGAAATGCAGTATGAGCTGAGTTCTTTATGTTAATGTAAATCAAGTTTTCTACTGAGGGTGGCGATATATTCTTTCACGTGGGCTCTGTTGTTGAACTTCTTTTAGCTCCTCTGAAGTCTCTTTTCCTTTAAACAATATTTACAGACTTTGGCTAAAAATTCTAGTTAGTAGGGAAGATATCGTGTACTCATCTCCACCACTTGTTATGAGTTGGATAAGTTTATATGATGGCTTTGACTAACCCAGCTAAAAAAAATAGATCTGACCATGTGTTTCATCCTGGAAGCCTCCAATATTATGATGGTATTATTCATCTTTCACCGGGAAAGATCATCCAACCATAAACATGCAGATGAAAAACAGAATGTATGCCTGTCCTGATGCTTTCTAAACTCTATTTCAAGTGTTCCACTAATACATGTGCATCCATGCTTCTTTTAAATTTTATTTAGAGAAGAAACACTTACTCTATTGCACAATACACATTGTATCTCTGATGGGACATTAAAGAAGTTTACAGGAGATCTGCTGCCCTTGGTAGTATTGTTTCTCTCCCTCACTGGCTCGGAGCTAAGATAGTTAAACAGGGCCAGCAACAGCCAAACACTTCAGCGCAAATAGTTTTAAAAGCATATTTGGTTGAATAGTAAGTCAAAATCCCCTCCTAATGAATTTCTATCCTGAAAATCATCTTTCATGTCAGGAAATAGTCCATAAGGAATGAGCATCTTCTTTCTCTGATTTGCATTGTGGAAAGAGAAAGAAAATAGCACAGATGCATTCGGTATTGTACAAAGAGCATATATGGGCATTTCAATCCCTAATATCACACTAGTTTCTGATGCTAATGGAAAATATGTTCTTTTTGCATTTATAATCATGATGAGCAGATGGTGAAGACGGTTTAAAGTAGTACTGTATGTCTATTAAAATAATGTATGCTGTTAGCGAGGCTTCCCTAAAACTGGAGTTTAATTGCTTATAAACACATACATTAGAAAGAACCACGATTCTAAGAGCCATTTGCTTTGCCAGGACAATAGTTAGAAGAGTTCCCTATAACAGGCTTTGGCCGCAAGATTTTAGTGGTAGCAGATGCTTCACTATGCTCTCTCTCTTAAAGACGCCTAATTGACAAAAATGTTGGGATTGGCACAAACGGATCCTGCTTTCTTGAAACAAAGGAATGCCCTTAAAATTAAACTAAGATAGAGAAATTAAGGAAAATGTGGACTGAGAAATTGGTAAGGGAAGAATTGAGTATGTAAGCCACTTCTATCTTTTCTTTTTCACTACCCTGCCTCAAGCTAACCACCAGCAATGGCATTTTGTAATTTTCAGTGATTAATATTGATTATACTGTCGTGGTTTTCTCTGAAAGTAAAATCTGCCAAAGAGAGCAGAGGCTCTTCTGTTTCATTCCAAGGGGCTTCACTGCTCAATCACAGGGGAGTGGGAGATGGAGCCTTCCTGCTTCTGAAATTTGTATACCACCCACTCCACCTTATGGGCAAGGTGGCGCTCTGAAGGAAGGATGTATGACCATCAAAGCAGATGACAAAGTCAGGAGGATCAGAATCCACCCTGTACAGCAGCAAAAAGGAACATTACTGTTTGCAAACAGGAGGAGAAAGGGGGAGGCAGCATAGAAAAAGGCAGTCTGAGAGCCAAGGGCCCTAAAAAGGCAGCAAGTTTTTGAAAACACTCATTTGACTAATTTGCCTAATATAATAAAGAATGGATGGTTTTATTTTCAAATGCAGAAGTGGTGATTGATTAGGTGGGCATTATATTTGCAGCATGTGGAATGCATAATGGTTGTGAATGGATATGGAAAATATCTCACCAAGAAGGAAAAAGAATCCACAAGTCATATGAGGCAGAACACAAAAATACCAACACACCAACATTCAGAGAGTTTAAATAATAACAGACTGCATCTTGGAAGAGGTCCAAAGAAATGGGGAACAGAAAGAGCTGCACACAGCATGATGGTTTCTAGACAATAGGCAATGAGAGGATATGGGCATGCTTGTGAATGTGGTCTTTGCTCTTTAATTATCATAATTACTTAAGCTGAAGGTCAAGCCACCTGTGCATTGCTGATAAAATGAAAGATTGCTTTTAAATAGTAGAAGGAGCACTTAAGTTACCGAGGATGTTTGTAAGAATAGATAATCCATGTGCTGAGCTATCACAGTTATCCCCCATCTCATAGGCAGCATCCCTGATAAAGAATGGCACTGAATCCCGCCACACCCCAGCTTTCTAACAAGGAACCCTGGGAATGCATCCCCTGCCTGGGGGCCTTCTTTGGTTAACGGTGGTCCCTCCTATTACTTAAGACGTGTCCTCTTTTGACAGTCTAAAGAAGTTGCCTGGAATAGGGTTTACCTCAGGTAAGGGTATTTAGATTTGGAATCCTGAACAAAAGTTTTGCAAGCTTCTGCCAGACATAAAATTGCAGCTCAAATCAAAAGAGACTGAATGTAGAGAATTTGGAAAATCTTTTTACTTTGAATACTTCTGAATGATGGAAAGCCATGAAATGTTATTAAATAGTGGGATGGCGGATTTTACTCTTTTTTTTTTGTCACTGAAATAACTAAAAAATTCCATGATTTTATTTTTCATTAGCATGAATTCCAAAAGGGTCTTATCCAAAAATCACAGGAAAGAGCTAGATCTCAGAATCGAGAGGGGTGTAGCCCATACATCTACATTTTTTAAATGCTTCCCAGGGGACTCTGATGTATAGCCACATTTGAGAACCATTGCTGAAAGTATCAGGCAGTCTTTAAATGGTTTTAAGAGCTGGTCAGATCTGCATTTTTCAACAGGTCACAAGTTAAAATCAAGTGGATCCATTTGAGATGGGGCAAGGCTGGCTTAGGGAGGACAGTCAGGGCACTACAACGATGGCTCAGGTGAGAGATGATGAGAGTCTAAACTAGAGCGGTGGAAGATGGAAAGGATGATGAGGGGCGGATACTAAGTCAAAATGCTTAGAAAGTGAAATCAGCATTACTTAGTGATTGGATGTGGAGGGCGAACTAGAAATCAAGTCTAAACTAACTACCAGATTTCTACTTTGGTTAACTTGTTGGTTGGTAGAGCTTTTAACTGAGGAATAATAAAGTGAAACAGGTTTTCAGAAGAAGGTAATAAGTCCCATTTGAATATGTTGAGTTTAAGGCTTACCTGAGTGGATACCCAGAAGGTGGTAGGATATGCAAGTCTGAAACTGAGGGGAGAGTCTGGGCTGGAGGCAGAAATTCAGAAGTCATTGCTTATTGAAATGTGTGGTTTAAGGGTGTGTGAAATACGAAAAATTTTAAAAGGTGTCAGGTTAAGTTATGTCCAATAGATTCCATGATAAGGATAGATAAGCTTATATCCTGACATTCCTCACACATGGTAATGTAGATTTTGTGCTCTAAACCAGGGATCAGAAAACTTTTTCTGTAAAAGTTGAGAGATCAAATATCTTTGGTTTTGCAGGCCCTATAGTTTCTGTTGCAACTATTCAGCTCCACCATTATTTCACAAAAGCAGCCATAGGCAACCTGTAATTGAATGAGCACAGCTGTGTTTTAATAAAACTTTATTTATGGACATTGAAATTTGAATTTCATATAATTTTCACATGCTACAAAATAGTATTCTTCTTTTGATTTTTTTCAACCTTTAAAAAAATATGATTCAAGAGTGAGCTATATAAAAGCAGGAGGAAGAAGAGATTGGACCCACAGGCGGTAGTTTAATGATGCCTGCTTTCAACTGATATGCTTGTGCTACTCGCTGAAAAGGAAGGGGAAATGTGAGGACCCATGGGCAAGGCCTCAATTTGCAGAGGAGATGCATTTGACCTGGATAAATGTAGAGTCTTCTGTTTAAAGTAGCCTCTTTCATCCGAATTTGTGTTTGTGACTCTCATAAATAACGGCAGCTTGGTGAGTTGAGCCTAAATACAGTTCTCAGAGTGTGAACATTTCTCCTCTTCCTTTTAGTTACCATACTCTCTTAGATTTCTCCTCCTCCTGGCTGCTCCTGCTCTGTCCCCTTTGCCCATTCTTATCAGCTCTAGCCTCCTATGTTGTAATTCAACGTGGAGGTAGACGATGCCGGGAATGATCCAAAGAAAGATTGGGAACCAGGGGACCTCACTCCATGTGGAATGCAGGCAAGTTTATTTAAGCTGAAACTGCTTTTATACTACAAAGCTGATAACTAAAGTAGGGCGTTCTTTGTTAGTTGGTCCTTTCTTGGTACGCAAGAGAGCTGCCTGTTCCTTCTTTCTAGATAGTCTTATGTATATCTTTCTTAGGACAATAACTTCTTAGTGGTGAGTACATTTTGCTCTGCCTCCTCCTGCTGAGGTCTGCGGTATGCAATGCCCTGGGAATATTTACCAATGTTTTTCTGCCATCAAGCATTCTTTCCAAATGCTAACCCTTTATGCTCAGGCTCTCCCAGCACTTCTATATTGGCATGCTCCAGGAGCCAGTGCTGGGTCCACTTCCTTCATCCACACTTGCATCCTAGCAACACTTATCCAGTCCTGTGGATTTAAGCATCATCCAGATCCTGCATCTCTAACTCCATTCCTAACCGTGCCCCAGAATTCCAAATTTGTATATCCAACCACCCACTCAACATCTACAGATGAGTGTTCTAGTAGGGATTTTTTGCCGGCTTTTACCCCGTCTTTCTATTGCCATTCACCCAGTTGCTTAAGCCTCAAATCCTGTCTTTATTTCACTGTCATATCCAGGCCATCAGTAAGTCCTCTTGACCCAATATCCAAAACATGCTCTAGCTTTGTCCATTTTCCCCATCTCCTCCTCCAGCAACCAACAACAGGCCAAACAACCCTCACCGGTATTACAGCAATAGCCTCCAAACAGGTCTTCCTGTATCCGCTCCCCCTCTACAATCCAGTTTCTAAATATCAGCTCCTGTGACTTCTTTTTTTTTTGGCTTAGTTTATCACCAGCATTCTGAAAACCAGACCTAGGGAGAAAAACTAGGTCTGGGGACACATGCATGGATTCTAATATAGCGAATGTTTAGCCTACCCTGATTATCACAAAATCAGGACAGGGAGAATATTCACAATCCTGTGACTTCTTAACATAGAAGTCAGAACACGTCACTTTTCCATTGCATCCCGACTCCTTACTCAGGCTTCAGGACCTAATGATACGGCCCCTTCCTGCCCTTCTCAGCAACCTCCCCCAGCGCTCTCTTCACTTTGGTGTTTTCTGTTCTTGCCTCCAGGCCTTTGCACCAGCTGCTCCCACCACTGAGAAGGTCTTCCCTTGAACAGCATTCTGCACCACTTTCCATTCCATCTCAGCTTACACTACCTGCCCTCAGCGAGACTTTCCCTGACCCCAATCCGGAGTCACCACCCAGTTGCCCCCTATTACAACATCTCATTTTAAGTTCTTTCCTTACCGCTTCTCTCCATTTGATTTTTTCTTTCTGTTTATTTATTCTTTCTTCCCCCAATGAGAGCAGGAACCTCATCTGTCTTCTCTACCACAGTATACCAGCACCTAGAACTGTGCCAAATGAATAAATGCATTAGTATTAAATGCTTCCCATTTCTAGAACTTAACTGCACCCAAGTATTTACAATACTTAAAATAGAAACCAGTATTTTGAAATGCACTTTTTCAGGACTGAATGTTTTTACTTGCTAAATGAAACTCTCCTCTTGGTTCCCATTCTTAGTCAAGACACCACTTCTTCCAAGGCCCTTGTCATCTTTTCCTGAGTCTCATATCTTTGCTAACACAACAAAGCTGTAGGCTTAAGTGACTCTAACTGAGTAGAGCTGAAAGACAGAGACAAACAGTAAATGGATAGGGTCTTGGAAGATGAAGTAAAAAGAACTTGGTAAAAAGTTCTGAAAGCATTCAAAAGTGAGTCTTACAAATGTTTTGAGTAAGAGAAACATCCTCTGATTAAGTATTTAGCCCCCTAAAGAGATTTTTTCCAAGGACAACTTTCATTAGAAATGACATAAGATTGGTTTAAAATTTTATATCCACTCATTTTATTCAATCTTTAAATAAAGCTGATAAAGGGGAAAAATCAGTGCTCAAGTGATGGTTGCAGTCTTCTCTAGTAAGAAAAGGGATGGCACTTATGCTTTTTAAATTTATGGATTTAGGATCAAACTCAGCCTCATGGACCTTTATATTTCTTTCCAGCTGTAAGATTCTATAGTTTGAATGTGGCCATTGTTGAAACCATTTTTGCCTTTGTAAAAGTGTGGGAGCACATCACAGGATAAAATATCTAGTACACATCAGAATTGAGTTGTACATTTTATTTTGTTTAAAAAAATTTTAATTAGAGAAGTTGTAGGTTTACAGAAAAATCATGTAAAAAAAATACAGCATTCCCATAAACAACCCTACTGTTGACACTTTGCATTAGTGGTACTTTTGTTACCATTGATGAAAGAATATTAAAATTGTACTATTAACTGCATTCTATAGTTTGCATTATGTGTATTTTCCCCATATACCACCCTATTATTAATAACTTGTATTAGTGTGGTTCATTAGCTATAATTCATGAAAGAACATTTTTATACAAAAAGTACTATTAACTATAATCCATCATTTACAATAGGATTCACTGTGTAATACATTTCTATGATGTATCCTTTATTATTCTAGTAACATATATACGATCTCGAATTTCCCCTTTTGACCACATTCACATATATAATTCAGTGCGGTTAAATGCATTCACAATAATGTGCTGCCATCACCATTATCTATTTCCAAAACTTTACAATCAATCTAAAGAGAAATACTGTACAAATTAAGCATTATCTCCTCATTTTCTAACCCCAGCCTAGCCCCTGGTAACCTATATTCTAGATTCGTACTCTATGAGTTTGCTTATACTAATTATTTCCTATCGGTGAGATCATACAATATTTGTCCTCTGTGTCTGGTTTATTTCACTCAGCAAAATGTCTTCAAGGTTCATCCATGTTGTTGCATGTATCAGGACTTCATTATTTTTTACAGCTGAATAATATTTCATTTTATGTGTATATCACATTTTGTTCAACCATTCATCAGTCAATGGACACTGGGGTTGCTTCCATCTTTGGCAATTGTGAACGATGCCACTAGGAACATTGGTGTAAAATATCTGTTCAAGTCCCTGATTTCAATTCTTTTGGGTATATACCTAGTAGAGGGATTTGTCGGGTCATATGGTAATTCTATATTTAGCTTTCTGAGGAACTGCCAAACTGTCTTCCACAGCAGCTACACCATTTCACATTTCTACCAGCAATGAATGATTGTTCCTGTTTTTCCACATCCTCTCCAACACTTGTAATTTTCTGTTTTTTTTTTTTAAATATTTGCCATTCTAGAGAATATGAAATGATATTTTGTTATTGCTCTCATTTGCATTTCCCAAATAGCTAGTGATGTCGAGCATCTTCTCGTGATTTCCAGCCATTTGTATATCTTCTTTGGAGAAATGTCTATTAAGGTCTTTTGCCCTTTTAAAAATTGGGTTGTTTGTTTCTTTATTATTGTGTTGTAGGATTTCTGTGTATATTCTGGATATTAAATCCCTATTGAATATGTGGTTTCCAAATATTTTCTCCCATTGAGTAGGTTGTCTATTCACTTTCATGATAAAGTCTTCTCATGCACAAAAGTTTTTAATTTCAATGAGGTCCCATTTATCTATTTTTTCTTTGGTTGCTTAAACTTTGGGTGTAAAGTCTAAGAAACCATTGCTTAACCCAAGATCTTAAAGAGGCTCCCCTACATTTTCTTTCAGGAGTTTTATGGTCCTGGTTCTTATATTTAGGTCTCTGATCCATTATGAGTTAAGTTTAGTATATCATGTGAGATAGGGGTCCTCCTTCATTCTTTTGCATATGAAATCCAGTTCTAGCACCATTTGTTGAAGAGGCTATTTTTTTCCAATTGAGTGGACTCAGCAGCCTTGTCAAAAACCAATTGGCCAAAAATGTGAGGATCTATTTCTGAATTCTCAGTTCAGTTACATTCAATTACATTGGTCCTTTTGCCATTATCATGCTGTTGACCACCATAGCTTTGTAATATGCTTTAAAGTGTGAGTCCCTCAACTGCATTCTTCTTCAAGATGTTTTTGGCTATTCAGGTCCCCTTGCCCTTCCAAATTAATTTGGTAATTTGGCTTTTCCATTTCTACAAAGTAGGCTGTTGGAACTTTAATTGGGATTGCTTTGAATCTGTAAGTCATTTTAGGTAGAACTGACATCTTAACAATATTTAGCCTTCCATTCCAGGAGCATGGAATGTCCTTCCATTTCTTTAGATCTTCTTTGATTTCTTTTAGCAATGTTTTGTACTTTTCCACATGTAAGTTCTTTCCATCCTTGGTTGTATTTATTCCTAGATATTTGATTCTTTTAGTTGCTATTGTAAATGGAAATTTTTTTTTTATTTCCTCCTCAGATTGCTCATTACTAGTGTATAGAAACACTACTGATTTTTGCATATTGATCTTGTACCCTGCCACTTTGCTGAATTCATTTATTAGCTCTAGTGGCTTTGTTTTAGATTTTTTGGGACTTTTTATATATAGGATCATGTCATCTGCAAATAGTGAAAGCTTTTCTTCTTCCTCTCCAATTTGCATGCCCTTTATTTCTTCTTCTTGCCAAACTGCTCTGGCTAGAACTTTCAGTACAATGTTGAATAACAGTGGGCATCCTTGTATTGTTCCAGACCTTAGAGGGAAAGAGTTCGGTCTTTCTCCATTAAGTATGAGGTTAGCTGTGGGTTTTCATATGTGCCCTTTATCATGCTAAGGAACTTTCCTTCTATTCCTATTTTTCTAAGTGTTTTTATCAAGAAAGGATGCTGGATTTTGTCAAATGACTTTTCTGCACCAATTGAAAGGATCATGTGGATTTTCCCTCCATTTTGTTAATGTGGTGTATTACATTAATTGATTTTCTTATGTAAACCACCCTTGCATACCTGAAATAAATATCATTTGATCATGGTGTATAATTCTTTTAATGTGCCGCTGGATTCGATTTTCAAGGTTTTATAAAAAAGATTTTTGCATGTATATTCATAAGAGAAATTGGTCTGTAATTTTCTTTTCTTGTAGTATCCTTATCTGGCTTTGGTATTAGGATGATGCTGGCCTCATAGAATGAGTTAAGTAGTGTTCCCTCCTGTTCAGTTTCTTGGAAGAGTTTATGTAGGGTTGGTATTAATTCTTCTTGGAATGATTGGTAGAATTCATCTGTGAAATCATTTGTTTCTGGGCTTTTCTTTGTTGGAAGGTTTTTGATGGCTGATTCAATCTCTTTACATGTAATGAATCAATTGAGATCTTCTCTTTCTTCTACAGTCAGTGTAGGTTGTTTGTGTGTTTCTAGGAATTTGTCCATTTCATCTAGGTTGTCTAATTTGCTGGCATACAGTTTTCATAGTATCCTCTTATGACCCTTTTTATTTTTGTGGGGTCAATAGTAATATCCCACCTCTCGTTTCTGATTTTATCTCTATTTTTCCTTTGTCAGTCTAGCTAAGAGTTTGTCACTTTCACTGATCTTTTCAAAGAACCAACTTTTAGTTTTGTTAATGATTGTCATTGTTTTTTTAAAATTCTCAATTTTGTTTATTTCTGCTGTAATCTTTATTTCTTTCCTTCTGCTTGCTCTGGGTTTAGTTTGCTGTTCTTTTACTTCCTCTAGGTGTGCAGTTAGGTCTTTGATTTTAGCTCTTTATTCTTTTTTTTTTTTTTTTTTAATGTAAGCATTTAGGGCTATATATTTCCCTCTCAACATTGTCTCCACTGCATCCCATAAGTTTTGCTATGTTGTATTCTCTTTTTCATTCATTTTAAGATATTTACTGATTTCACTTACAAGTTCTTCTTTGACCCACTGATTGTTTAACTTGTGTCATTTAACTTCCATATATTTGTGAATTTTCCAGTTTTCTGCCTGTTATTAATTTCCAGCTTCATTCCATTATGGTCAGAGAAGATACTTTGTATAATTTCAATTGTTTTAAATTTATTGAAACTTGTTTTGTAACTCAACATGTGGTCTATCCTGGAGAATGATCCATGTGCTTTTTGAGAATAATGTGTATCTTGCACTTTTGTTCTGTATATGTCTTTTAGTTCTACTTCATTTATCATATTATTCAAGTTTTCCATTTTCTTATTGATCTTCTATCTAGATGTTCTGTTGATGAGAGTAGTATATTGAAGTCTCCAACTATTACCCTTCAATTTTGCCAGTATTTGCCTCATGTATTTTGGAGCACCATGGTTAGGTGCCTAAATATTTATGGTTGTTATTTCTTCTTGGTGGATTGCCACTTTTATTAATATATAGCGTCATTCTTTGTCTCTTAAAACAGTTTTTGGCCTAAAGTCTATTTTGTCTGATATTAGTATAGCTACCCCAGCTCCTTTTTGGTTACTATTTGCATGGAATATCTTTTTCATCCTTTCACTTTCAACCTACTTGTGTCTTTGGGCCTAAGGTGAGTCTCTTGTAAGCAACTGTATTAGTCAGCCAAAGGGGTGCTGATGCAAAGTACCAGAAATCTGTTGGCCTTTACAAAGGGTATTTATTTGGGGTAGAAGCTTATAGAGTTACCAGGCCATAAAGTATAACTTAGTTCCCTCACCAAAGTCTGCTGCCACATGTTGGAGCAAGATGGCTGTCAACATCTGCAAAGTTTCAGCCTCCTTCCTCTCTTGGCTCCGTGATCCCAGCTTCTTCCAATACCAGCTGTAGGCTGGGATAAGTCTCATCTCTCTCCTGGGGCTCATACCTCTCTGGGCTCAGCTGCTCTGTTCTTTCCACAAGGTCAGCTGTAGATTATCAGGCTCTCTATCTTCCCAGGGCCTCTGCCATGTCTATGGAACCTTCTCTCTTTTCTCACGTATCTGCTTCTCTGTGTATTTACTTCCTGGGGTCCCAGCATTAAAAAATCCAACTAACTCCTCTGCCATGTCATTTTCTCTGTGAGTCCCCGCCCCCCTACTGATATGGCCCAATCAAAGCCCTAATCATAATTTAATCAAGTAAAAGTGAAACCTCTGAAGTTAATACAATCTAATATGCCCAGAGGAACAGACCAGTTTATAAACATAATCTAATATCTATTTTTGGAATTCATAAATAATATCAAACTGCTACAGCAACATATAGTTGGGTCATGCTATTTATCCATTCTGCCAATCTGTGTCTTTTGATTGGGAATTTAGTCCATTAACATTCAGTGTTATTACTGTAAAGGCAGTACTTCTTCTGTGATTTTGTCCTTTGGTTTTTATATGCCATATTTTTTTGTCTCTCTTTTTCTTTAATGCAAACTTCTTTTCTGTTGATCTTTTGAGATTTATCTGAATGATCCCTTTCTCATTTCTGTTTCTGTATATTTTTAAATACTTACTTTGTAGTTACCGTGGGGTTTATATTATACAAACTGCAACTATTACCTACTAATTTGAAAAGATATTAACTTAGCTTTTACAGCATGCACATTCTCTGCTCCTATATCCCTCTGTGTTCCCTCTTTATGTTGTTTTTTTCCCTCATTACCTCTTTATATTTTGTGTGTCCATTATCAGGAAATATAATGTTTCTTGTTCAATTGTATTCTGTCTCTTACAAGAATTAAAGAGTAGAATTGTATATTGAGGATACAGTAGTATTGAGTTTTGTATTTACCCTTTTACTTACTGAGGATCCGTTATTGAAGATCTTCATTTCCTCACACTACTCCAAGCCTCTTTCTCCTTCTTTCCTTTCAACCTGCAGGACTCCTTTTAGTAATTCTTACAGGGCAGGATTTTGTTGGTGAACTCTCTCAGTTTCTGTTTATCTGTGAATATTTTAAACTCTCCCTCATTTTTGAAGGACAGTTTTGCCAGAAAAAGAAATTTTGGATAGCAGTTTTCTCTTTCAGTACTTTAAATATATCATACCACTGCCTTCTCACCTCTATGGTTTCTGATGAAAAATCAGCACTTAGTCTTACTGAGGATCCCTTGTCTGTGGCAAAGTTTTCTCTTGCTGCTTTCAGAATTCTCTTTCTATTTAGACATTTGACATTCTAATTATGTGTCTCAGAGTAGGTCTATTAGGGGCTTATTCTACTTGGAATACGTTGAGCTCCAAGGATATTTTTATTTCTTTTCATAAAAGTTGGAAAATATTTGATCATTATTTCCTGAAATATTCTTTCAGCCTTTTTCTCTTCTCCTTCTGGGACATCCATGATTCATATGTTTGAGTGCTTCATCTCTTAAATTCCTGAGACACTGCTCAATTTTTCTGTTCTTTTCTCTATCCATACTTTTGACTGTATGATTTTGGTTGTCCTGTCTTCTAGTTTACTAATTCTTTCTTCTGCCTGTTCAAATATACTGTTGTATGTCTCTAGTTTATTTTTAACCTCTACTATTGTGCCTTTGCTCCCTATAATTTCTATTTTGTTTCTTTTTATACTTTCAAATTCTTCTTTATGTTCACACATTGTGTTCATAATATCCTTTACTTCTATGTCCATATTTTCCTTCATCTCTGTGAATTGATTTAGGAGATTTGTTTGAACTTTTTTGATTAGTTTTCCAAATGCTGTGTCTCCTCTGAAGTTTTAATTTGTTTCCTTGACTGAATCATATCTTCCTGTTTCTTTGTAAGACTTGTAATTTTTCACTGATGTCTGGACATTTGATTATCTTGATGACTTAACTCTGAAGATCAGTTTCTCCCTCTTATCTAGGGTTTTATTGTTGATTGGCTTTGTATTAAGTTTCTTCTTTGATGCCTGGTTGAACTTATTCTGGGCCTTTAGAATAACCTGTTTTTAACTGTTCAGATTTTCTTAGCTCTTCTTCATCTGATTCTTGCCCTGGATATGCAGTGCAATTTTAAAAATTGTACTTTTTGTGCAATTGTTTCACCTCTAGGAGAAATAGGAGAAAGTTTCCTTTCTTTTGTTCCTTCTCCAGGAAACTCGATCTGTGTGTTTTTGTTCAGAATTTTCTCTTCAAGCCCTATGATTTGTTTAAATTCTTTCTCTCACTCAGTGCCTCCTTCCTCTTAAATTTTTCAGTTCTGGAACCTGTTCTGTTTTATAGCAGTTCAGTTTAATCACCCCCTTATTTTCTGTGAGGCTTTTCTGCCTCCAGGCCCCCCACCCCACCCCATTAGGGTTTCCTGCCCCAGGGAGCCAGATGGGGTCAATCTAGAAATGTGAGTACTCCAAAAGAGTCCATTTTGCATTTAGGCATCCAGCCACAGAAACTGGATTGAGTGCAAGCACATCTTACCAACAGTTCTGCTGTAGTGTCTCTCTCTCTCTTCTCTCTCTCTCTCCTGCACCATCCCCCCCCCACTCCCAGGGAAGAGGTGGTTTTGTATGCAGCATGACTTAGCAGCTTGTGTTCATTCCACCCTGTGTCTGTGCAGACTTGGGTCCTTGTGCCTGGATATGTGTGGTGTTCTAACTCACTACTGTAAGTGGCTCTGTAGTCTGCATCTGTGGCTGGAGGCACCCAGGCCATGCTGCCCCTGTGTGACTCCCAAGCTGTGCAGGACCAAATGAGAGAGAGGGATCCAGACTAGTGGGTCTAGAATGGAAATTTCCTACCTGATCTTGGAGATTATTTTTCTTTTTCCTTGATTCAGTGTTTGTGGAGTCCTTCTGAAGACTCTCTCATCCTCTGGAGTTCAAGGCAAGTGGGATTTGTCCTTTTATTAGTTGATTCTGACAGAAGACTTTTTCTAGGGGATGTCTTACATTGCCATGTTGCCAACATTATTCTGGGTCATATATTTTAAAGTCAAGTATGTCTTGTGTATCCTGATGGGAAGGCACTTAGGGCAAAGGAAGATTTTCTGTTTTGAAGAAGTAGAGTGCTCAGTATCTTGATTTCCAAAAGGTTTGGCCATTGGAGTAGGGGCGGGGGAGTTGGCTATAAAATAAAACAATTTCAGAGCTAGAGGAGGCTCCAGAAGGCCCTGAGTTGGAGATGCAAATTCTCAGAGAGGTTAGGAGACTTGCTTGTGGGCATTAATCAAATTAATTAATTTTTTCATCAGTGTTTTGTAGTTTTTGTTTGTTTTTCATTATAATTTTTATTTATATTTTTAAAAAGATACTTAGATTACATAAATGTTACACAAAATATATAGGGATTCCCATATACCCCCACTCCCCACACCTCCCACAACCTCCCACATAAACAACATCCTTCATTAGTGTGGCACATTCTTTGCAATTGATAAACACATCCTGGGACATTGCCACTGAGCATGGACAATAGTTCACCTTGTAGTGTATACTCTCTCCCACACAGTTCTGCATGTTATGGGATAATATAAAATGGCCTATATCTGTCATTGCAATGTCATTCAGAATGATTCCCAAGTTCCAAAAAAGCCCCTGTATTATAACTGTTTTTCCCTCTCCCTGCCCCCAGAGCCTCCAGTGGCCACTGGCTCTACATCAATGTTGTAATTTCTTCCATTGCTAGATTCACAATATGTCTATAGTAGAATGCCAGTAAGTCCACTCTAGTCCATAGTTCATTCCCCATTCCTGAGGATTCTGGGATGGTGATGTCCACTCCACCTCTAATTGAGAGAGAGCTTCGATCTTGTAGAGCCGATGGATGGGACTCTCTTGCTTACAGTTGTAGGCTCTCTCATTTCCTTGGAATGGTGGTTGTCAATTCTCACCTCCTTGTTAGTTGTCCTGGGTGAGTCCAATGAACTGGAGAGTGGGTGTTGCAACTCTGCTGAGGCTCCAGGCCCAGATGGCACATGAACAGCCCAAAGATTCCAGTCTCTTGGACATACACCTACAAACTCCAGCACCAAGTATAGGTTAAAATAGAAGGGACAGGTGAGCCATGTTCAGGGAAGGCATAATTGAGTCAAACTCTGTTACTCTCAGGAGCACAAATTCCAAAGTAGGGCCCAGTGGCAAGGAACCAAACTCCGAAGCTATTTGCCTTGACCATAGGACCTGAGTATCTCCAGAGCCTTCAGGAGCCCCACTATTTGGGGTAATATCCATTTTGGCATTCTATGAGATCCTGCTGAGACGCGCATAAGCGTTACCTCTGGGATGACCTCCCAACTCACTTTGAAGTCTCTTAGCCATATAAACTCATTTGTCTTTACCTTTTCCCTCTTTTATTCAAGGTCTTTTTCCAGTTGCATTGCTAGTTGGTGCTTGGTAGTAATCCCTTGGTGCCAGGGAGGCACATCCCAGGGAGTCATGTCCCACACTGAGGGGTAGATAACACATTTATATGTTGAGTTTGGCTTAGAAAGAGGCCACATTTGAGCAACAAGGAGGCTCCCAGGAGGCAATTCTTAGGCACCCCACAACACTAGGCTAAGTTTCAATTTCAAGAACAAAGGTTCATAAGCATAGTCATCAATATCAAGGGCCCATCAGTAAATCATCCTCCTTCACCAGTCATTGCCCGTGCACTTGGGGGACTGTTGCTGCTCCATTAGAGAATGTGGCAGAGCTCTCTAGGATGGGAATTCAATATTCTCTCGGTTATTGTTTGCATGTCCACCCACTGTGATAATGCCCTGTGAACATTTGAACATATTTATATACCTTATATGCATGTCCAGGTAAATGTCCTCCCTTGCATACCCCATCACTTACACCCCATGCCAATGATCTTCCCCTGCCCCAGTTGTAACCCTTCTGTGATCCAAAGCTTCTTAAAAAAATGAAATAAAATAAATAAAATAAATAAAATAAAAAATGAATTAAAATAGCCAAATGCAATTAATAGGAAAATGAAATAATAAAGATAAGGTTAAATATAAGAAATAAAAATTTTAAAAAAATAAAAATTAAATTAAAAGATTGGGATATTAAAAAATAATGAAAATATTAAAAAAAAATTTTTTTTGACATTTTGCCTTTCATCACTGTAATATCTAGTATCCTGCATGTAGAATGAGATCTTCTTCCATTTATTCCCCACTGTCTTACTTTTTTTCATTTTGTTTTCAAAGAAGTTTTAGGTCACAGTAAAGTCACATACAGAATACAGGGAACTCCCATATACCTAACATCCTCCCCCTTTCCCCCCTTCCCATATTAATACCTTTTTATTTGTGGATGGTACCTTTGTTACAACTGATAAACAAATAGTGAAACACAGCTACTAACAATGGTCAATGGCTTTTACATTATGGTTTACACTTTAGACCATACAGTTTTATAAATTTTGATGATATTTAACATGGCCTGTGTCCATCATTGCAAGATCATGTAGAACACTTCCATTGCCCACTAAATACCCCCGGTTCCACCTCATCTATTCCTCCCTCCCCCTCCCCTTGGGGCCCACAGTGACCCCCAGCTTCACTCCTTGGAGGACAAGATTCATAGTTACTTGCAACAACACTGAGGTCTTGCTACATTGGTTTGTCCTCCCCTATTAGGAACCGCCCATGCTCTCGAGAGACTCCCACCCCTCTTTTTGTGAACATATCGGTCCTCCCCAGGATCGGAGTCCAACTCCTTTCTGCTCATTATGGGTCTCCACCCACTGATGCATTAATTTATTTAAAGTGATAGCCAGCACTTGAACCTCTCAGACTTCCTGTCTGGTGCTCTATCCATCTCACCCCAACTGCTTTTCCATTGTTGTTTTAAGTCATTTAAGTTTGGGGATCCTTTGTTACACAGCATTATATAACTGAAACACACTCATTAAGGAAAAATCTTTTAAAAAAAAGAAAGGAAGGAAGGAAGGAAAAGATAAGAGTATAACAAACATACCTATATCTGCTTTACAAAAAAGACCCCAAAAGGTCCTCATACACTTCCCCCACTGAATCTCTTTAGAGAACTATAAGAATATCCCCCAAAGAAGTCTTTCCTTATTAATGGCCCCCAAGGAGCACCTAGCTCACCTTCTGCTTTGCTATAAGAAAAATAAGCAGGAATTATAAAGGTAGAAACTTAGTGAATACTCTAAACTGTTATCAGGTGATTGGTTACTGTGCAATATTGTTAACTAAGCCACTGACTGCCCTTGAGAAAGCTTTCTGATGTACAAGCATTTCATTTATAGTCAATATTTATGGTGTTTCAGATAGTTTCTGGGAAGCCTGGGGCATAAGGTCTTTGACCAGCAGTTTCACACCACTACCCATAAATCAAACCACACTTGACTTACATTATTTCAACTAACAGCAGCTTTTCTCAGGAATATAAGTGCAAAGTCTCTGAACAAAACAAAACAAAACAAAACTTCTGGTGAAGTTTCCTCAGCTCTCCCTTTGTCTTGCCCCGCTCCCCTCACCCTAAGTAGGCTGGGCACAGGTCCGCCTGTGGGATCACTCCTCAGAAGATCCGCTCTCCCCCAAGCCTGCTGAGTGGCTCCTCCTCTGCCAGGGCCGGCTGTGTGGTTTTCAAACAAAACAAAACAAAAATCTGGTCCTTCCTTGCAGACCACCCAGACAGGCTGGGCTTCTCCTCTCAGGCTGCCTGTTTTGGCCGATTGATC
Organism: Tolypeutes matacus; assembly: GCA_026826555.1. Classification (NCBI taxonomy): domain Eukaryota; kingdom Metazoa; phylum Chordata; class Mammalia; order Cingulata; family Chlamyphoridae; genus Tolypeutes; species Tolypeutes matacus. The sequence goes on from JAKSZT010053928.1 coordinate 5,055,904, forward strand.
ATACCACAGCCAGAGGCAGGGAGGGGAGGGAGGGGCTTCCCTTATGACCAGCAAGCCTGTCTACCTTCCCACAGTTTCTAGAGGAAGAGGGCAGCCTGCCATTCTCTGCTCCACCATCTTGGATCTCCCCTTGGGAACACTTTGGGAGCTTGCTGAGGCTCGGGTTCTTTATCATGAACCCCAATTGGCATTGCTTTCCAGAGACAGAGTAGTGTTAATTGAGTGCTTGGGGAGGAGTGTCAGAATGGGGGAATAGCTGGTTTTTACTGTGGTCTTTTAAATTCTCTATAATGATATTTTTCTTTTTCATTTGTGCCAATCATATGATAAAAATATCACTAAGCCACCCAACTTATAGAATTTTATCTTCTCTAATTTACTTTTCTTTACCAGGGTATCTTTGGATTAAAGAAGAGTTTTTGAGGCTTCTAATAACTAGGTATTGTCCTAGTTAAGAAATGCATTTTTCCCCTTTACTAATAAAATTTTTACCACAAATGCTGTTATGAGAATCCATTCCTGAAGGATTTATTCATCTGTTGTAGGGAAAAAATTTTCTTCACCCTATATGTCTTTCTCCTCATCTTTAGCTCTCGACAAATTTTGTCAATAAAACCTATCAGCACTTCTCTCTGGAATTGGCTTGTATGAGTCTCTGTTAGACAGAAATAGTGTGTCCACTTCCTCATCACCAAATATTACTGGCATTTCTCCTCAACATGAGAGTATTTTCTTATGAATGCTACAGTGGAATTTCTTTCCTATATTGGCTATGTTTTAAAGCTACTGCTTCTTTTAAAAATCCATTGTATTTCACTAAAGTGTTGAATGCTACATGTACCTTTCTGTAAAATTTGTGAATTGTAAGTACTACTTTCACCCAGTTCTTACCTGTAACTTACATTATTATCTTTTCTGAAAACCAAGAGCGTCATTTCTTCACCCTGTGTATAAAGCTCTTTTCTCTCAATAAAACTTTCAGGCAGTGCAGTTCTGCCCACTTCTCCTTCCCTTTCAGGGTTTGTTAAAGGCTCTTGACGCACTGAAAGCTTTTTCTTTTTTCACTTCCTTGGTACTCAAATACCAAGTAGAAGCTCTTTTACCTTGTTCTCCTCCACTTCAATCAGGATGATGGGAGTGCTTACTCTGAGTCATTCAGCCCCTTTGGCATGGGCGGTAGCTAATTTCTTGCTTTTATCCAGAATTGCGCCTTAGGAAACTTGTGCTTTTTATTGCAACCCCAGCTCCTTTACCATTTTCAGGGCTCCCTAGATGAGCACCTCACTTCAAATGCCAACAAAAATGCTGCTCAACCCCCTCACTGGATGGAAAGTATACTACCACGAATCAATCAAAGGAAATGTATATGATTAGTATCCATCACATTGACCAAAATGACTTTACTATCAGAGATAAATTCATAATAGCTTACTGTAATCATGAGAATTTGTTGCATCAGATATTGAAAGACTCATCTTAGGAGAGTTTTTAAAATGTTGAAAAGATGGGTCTGTTTTTTAGGATCTATTTCATGATGATGCTTTATCTACAAATATACAGTGACCACAGTGTTTGATTAATTAAAAGAATACCTTTCATAGCGGTATAATTAGAGGATTGGAGAAGAAAAAGAACCTTGAATTTCTTTTTTTATTATTGTTTGGTTTTGGTTACTGTGATTCTTCTGATTCAAAATATAATTAGTATATAGATTATAATCTTTTTATTTTTACTTACATAGTGTCCAAATTTTAAAACAGAAAAAAAGGTAGCTCAAGTTCAATATGGCGGAATTACAAGATACTTTTTTCTCCTCTTCCTCCCTAAACCTCCAGAAAATGAGAACAAAGGAATAAAAAAGATACTAGCCTACAAGCACAGAGAGAACAAAAGAGGAGACAAAAATGGAAGACAGATTTCAACAAGTTTTTGGACAATGAAAACAGGGTCGGTAAGAGACTTAGCAGCATGGAGGAAGTGACGAGTAATAGTGCTTTGAGTTATCCGCAGACAGTGAACTAATCCACTGCCATCCTATGGGAGATGGGAGGTTTGTTTTGGAGAAATTGAACAAAACAGGCTTTAGATTGGCATCCCTGGATCAGTGGCATACAGGAATGAGGCTTGAGCTTAAAACAGGGGACTTAAGCAAAATTCCTGTGTAGGAAACTGGGAGACACAGGCCCTGATCTTGTCCTGTTCTGAAATGCCAGCAGCCAGACTTAGGTCTCAAAAAGAGGACACTGGAGGACTCTTGTCTTAAGAAACTGAGTATCCTCAAAGATAAGATCTCAGGATCTGATAATAAGGATTCTCCCAATAAAAAGGCTGGCTTAAAGCCCAACCACTACCCCATGATACCCACCATGCAGCACGCCCTGGCCCCAGCCTCCCACATTTTCCAGACTGTTATTTAGTGCCTCCGTCTTTAATATAAATGAAAGATCACCAGATATTTGAGGAAAATCTTCAACATGCAGGATAGAGAACAAAATAAGCACATAGAAAAGACAAGCAGAGACAATATAGGGAAGAGAAGTGTAGAACAAACCTTAAGAAAAAAAAAAACCAAATTCTGATTAAGATAATGCATTCATAAAACAAAAACAAGATATTGCAAGAAAAAGAATGGTCAGAGGACAAGAAAGACTTCTTGGAAATTAAAAATTCAGTACCTGAAATTAATAAAATTTAGTAGAAGCTTTGCTCTGTGAAACTGAATTCTCCTAGAAACTTGAATTAAAGATGTAGACCTGGAGGATAGCAGGGAAATGGCTTTTAAGAATATATTAGATGACATTACAATGACAGATATAGGCCATTTTACATCAGCATATAACATGCAGAACTGTGTGGGAGAGAGTGTGGTCTACAATGTGAACTATGGTCCATGCTTAGTGGCAAAGCCCCAGGATGTGTATATCCATTGCAGATGATATACCACACTAATGAAAGATGTTTATGTGTGAGGTTATGGGAGGTGTGGGAGGTGGGGAACATGGGAATCCCTTTAATTTTTGTGTAACATTTGTGTAATCTAAGCATCTTTTAAAATATATTTAAAAATTTTTTTTAAATTAAACAAAAGAATATATTAGAGGATTCATCTAGGAGGTATTACATGGTATTAAAATTCCTGAAATAGAGAACAGAGAAAATGGAGACAAGAAAATTATCAAAGAAATGGTATTTTAAAAATTCTAGCACTGCAAGGCATGAGTCTCCAGATTGAAAGAAGCCACCCAGTCCTCAGCATGTTGGATGAACAAAGTGCACAAGTGCCAAGCCATATTACTGAGAAATGTCAGAATGCCACAGATAGTAAAAGGTCCCAAAAAGTCTCCAAAGAGAAAAAAACTAGTCACATACAAAGAAATGGAAATCAAATGCCACTGCCTTCAAAAGTTCTGAGGAATAATGATTTTCAGGCTAGAATTCTCTATTTGTTAAAATATCAATGAAGCAGGAGAAAATAGCATCAAGGCAATTTTCAAATATGCAAAGACTTAAGCAATTAATCTATTATTCATCCTATGTTAGGAAACTTCTGAAGGATGTGCTCCAAGAAAAACGAGAGAAGACATAAAAGAGGCTTGGAATCTAGGAAACAGGACCTAGTACCAGAGATATCCAGAACAACTGACGTACACCAAGTTAGAGAAAAGCCTGTCTATATTGGAGCAGGAAGATGAAAAACTAGGGAGCTAGATTTTCCTCAAATCTATTATAAACAAGTATACATAATACCTCTGCATAAAATTGTAATAGTATAAATAATGTAAATACTCACTATTGTTTTAACTAAACATTATGATACAGCCATATATGGTGGGAGGAATTGACAGGAGTTGCTGTGTGGATGTCAAGAGCAGTGAAATAGAGCTAGATTGTCAATCACCATCACAAGAAATCAAAAGATAAAAAAATACATGGAGAAACAAAAAAAGATAATGTCTCCCAGGAACTTAAACCTTTGGTCTGTTCATGTGCAGGTTGAACCCTGCATCTCAGGAAAGTAGCAGCCAACACCTACTCTCCAGTTCATTGGACTTGCCCAGTACAGTTAACAAAAAGATGATGATGGACAACACCCATCCCCAAAAAGTATCTACAACTGCAAGCAAAACAGTTCCACCCATCTGCCCCATGGGATCTAAGCCCCCTCTCAATCGGAAGCAGAGTGGGCATCACCATCCCCATATTCTCAAGATTGAGGAGTGAACAAACATAAAGCGTGAATGCAGCTATGGACCAAAGAAGACTTATTATTATTCTAGTAATGGAAGGGGTCACCAGGGGTTTTAAAGGGAGGGAGAGGGAAGAATATGTGTAACAGGGGGCCTTTTTGGGGACATTGAAATTGTTCTGCTTGATATTGCAATGACAAATACATTATACATTTTGTCAAAACCTATAAAATGGTGTGGTGCAGAGTGTAAACCATAATGTAAACTATGGACTATGGTTGGTAGCAATGCTTCAATATTTCTTCATTAATTGTAACAAATGCACCACACTAATAAAGATGTTATTAATAGGGGAAAACGTGAGGGGGGAGGAAGTGGGGTATATGGGAATTCCCTATATTTTCAAAGTAACTTTTATGTAATCTAAAACTTCTTTAAAAATAAAGAGAAAAAAAGATAATGTCTATTCTATTATTAAAGTATTTTACAAATACTTATGTACCAGTGTCAAACATTGTTCCAAAGATTAATTCATATGAGGTCAGGGCTACTAGTATCCTTATTTAACAGAATGAGAAACTGAGACAATGAGAGGTTAACTAGTTTGCCCAAAATCAGGTCACACAGCTAGTTAATGCAGAGCCAGGATTCTAAAACAGGCAGCCTGACCCCAGAGCACTACACTTTTTACCATTAAAATTGATAAATGAACATATAACAGTATATGCATATTATTTAGAAATTTGGAAAGAAATACCAAAGAAATAGTTAAAAGAGTTGAAAGGGTTTGCCTGTGGGAAGAAGACTGGAAGTGGGTAAGAGCCAAGCAAGGGGTCAGGTTTTTTTTTTAAATAAGATTTTTAAAGCTCATTTTTAACAACTGTATGTATGGGGTTTTTTTTGTTTTTTTTTTTCAAAGATTTCATCTATTTATTCATTTCTCCCCCCCTTGCTGCTTGCGCTTGCCGGGTCAGCCAACCACATCATGCGGGCGGGCTTGCCTTCACCAGGAGGCCCTGGGAACCGAACCCGGGCCTCCCATATGGTAAACGGGAGCCCCGCTGATTGAGCCACAGCCGCTTCCCTGTATGTATGTTTTTTTTATAAAAATAAAAGTTATTTTTTAAAAAGAGAAAAAGTAAAACAAAATAAAAATACCAGCTTTCCTTGCCACCACCTCTCTTTCCCCATCCCTTTTCCTTCTCTGTGCAGCCGTAGTAAGTGGTTCTGGATTCTACTGTATGGTTGGCATTAAAGACTGACGGGGCAAGCTCCTTGTCCTGTACAGGGCTTTGCATAACTTACCCCTTTGTACTTTTCCAGCCTCATCTTTCCCACACCTTATCTCGTACTCTGTACTTTAATTATAGCTAAATATTTCTAGTTCTCCACATACCCCATACTGCTCTGGGTCTCTGTGTCTTGTGTCTTACAGTTCTCTTCATCTTAACTTCTTTCATAAGCAACATATTTGGTGCAGAGGTACTTCTGGGATGGAGGCTGACTATTTACACTGGTTCCCCACCTCTCTGGACCCTAATTTCATTATAATCAATCAATGTTATTTTTCATAATTTTTCCTACCTCTACAAAGAATCTAGAATATTCTCATATTGTGCAGTTCAGACAATTTTCTTTAAAATCTGCATCTTACTCAGAAGAGCTGGCCAAGATTTACTTTTGCCAGGCCATCTGAGTTCATTCTGCAATGGTTGGCATAAAAGCTAAGCAATGCCAAAGGACTCAAAGTCCATCCAAGGAAAGATTCGCTATACTTTGGTAGCCAGAAGAGACACACGTGGAAAGATGTAGCTGCTCTTTCATATCTATCTCATATGTTTGGGAAAGAAATATCAAGAAATGCCAAGGTTCCAAAGGACCTCAGAATTTATCTAGTCAAACTCATGTGCAGCACAGAGACTAAAGATAGGGCTTATATCTCCAACACAGGCTTAGGTGTCTATCTCCCACTTAACTTCTCTTCTTGGAACCTTGAAGTCAACATGTCCAAAATTCAACTCTTGGTTTCCCCACCAGGTGCTTCTCTTGCACTGTTTTCTGACTCAGTGAATGGCACCACCATTCATCCAACCAGTTGCCTCACCCACTGCTACCATCATTCCCTGTGGACTATCAGTATCTCTTCAACCCATCTACTTCTTCCTCTCTCCACCAGCACCTCGCTAGACCAAGCTCTCATCATCTCACGCCAGGACTACTGCAATGGTCTTTTAACTGGTCTCCTTTGTGAACTAAGTCACACTTGACATAAAGTTCCTTCAAAAGGCAAAACTGAATATATTTTACCCTCCACCATTAACCCTTTCAGTGACTTTCACTGCTCCTGAATAAAGACCAAACTCTTTAATGTGGCCAAGAAGGTTTTGCAGGGTCTGGCCATTCAAACATTTCTAGCTTCATCTTGGACCATAATTCCCTTCTACCAGCCGCCTTATCTTCCTCTCAGTCCCCCTAACTGCTCATCATCTAGTAAACAATGGGCTCTCAATACAGAATTCTCGAACAGTTGTATCACATTGATCTGGGTTCTAAACCTCCCTCAACCTCAATTTCCTCATCTGTAGAATGGCGGTGGTAATAGTACCTACTCGTGGTTTGTATGAGGATTCAATAAGAAACTGACAATAAAGCAGTTTTCATAGTGCCTGGCACAAAATAAGGACTCAAAAATTTTAGTTGTGTGATATTCTGTGGAATGCCTTCCAGTACCCCTGTTTCCATTAGCAACTGATGAGCATGTCATTCATTAATTATTTTGAGCCTTTAAAAACTCAAAAACTCTTTAAAAAACAGACCCCATACTGTTTCAGTCTGTGTAACTTCTTAGGGTTAATAGAATAATGCTAGAGGTCTGGTGGAGCTGCCTCGTCCCAGTTCCCAAGAGCCAATGGCCAAATTTTCAGGAATTTTGTGGGTCAGTTTTTAAACAAGGCCATTATTAAAAATTAAATGGTATAAACTTACAATTAAAAGAATTATATTAAGAATGAAGGTACTAAATGTAACAAATACTCAAAATGCATCACTTTCTAATTATTTTGCTTTATTTTACTATTATCTATGCCCTTGAGATTATTGATGTCTATTGTATCTGTATGGTGCAAATGCTATGTAATGGTACACTACTGAGCATCTCTTCTCAACACCACAGCCAGTGGTGTTGCATTGGTAGCTTAAAATCGGCTACCCGTGGAAATTAGCAACTGTTACAACTCAAGGTCTTTTCCCCCAGAGAGCTAGATGTATGATTATCCAGGCATCAGATAGAGATGAAGACTTCAACACAAATGACAATGATCTCTTAACAAAGTCAACAACTCTCATACAGTCCTCTAATTAAAGATTATTCCCTTTATTCTATGCATGAATCCTCTAGATTCTTTTTCAGAGAATACTGATTGCATGTTTATAATACAATTCTTATTAAGTTTGGCTATCTGTTTATTAGTCTATAGAAATAAATAAGAAAAGCACATTGCAATGAGGGAGACACAACAGCTTGACATTTAATGTTTGGTGATAAAGAAAGACAAATAAAAGCAGTGAAAATCTGGAGAGGAACAAATAAAGTCCAGTAGTCTGAGGCCACTAGTATAGGGAAGACCCTGAGAAAGTTGCTGTAATACAACATAGAACAAAATTTAAGGATCACAGAGGTGACCCAGAGCCCTCAAGTTTTGCTGTCTTCCATATAAGCTTTAGAAGGCAAAATGCTATGTGTTTTGTGCCCCTCAAAAAGATATGTTGAAGTCCTAACCCCCAGTATTTCAGAATTTGATTTATTTGGGAATAGAGTGGTTGCAGGTATAACTAGTTAAGATGAAGTCATACTGCAGTAGGGTAGGTCCTTAGTCCAATATGACCGTGTCTTCATAAGAAGAGGAGAAGAGATACAAAAACAGAGACACAGAGAGGAAGTAGGCCAGAAGAGACAGAGATTCGAGACTGAAATTATGCAGCTATAAGCCATGGAATGCCAAGGATTGCCAGCAACTGTCAAAAGGTAGAAAGAGGCAAAAATGGATTTCTCTTCTAGATCATTCAGAGAGCATGACCGTGCAGACACCTTGATTTTGTACTTCTAGCCTCCAGAACTGTGAAAGAATAAATTTATATTGTTTTTTAAGCCACCAAGTTTGTGGTACTTTGTTTTGGAAGCCTAGGAAACTATTTGCATTCTAAATAACTAAATATGGTTAAAGTTATTTAAAAAGTGCACCTTGAAGTGGACAAACTTCAGAACTCCAGAATAATATCTCTTGTGGAACATCTCTTCTCTGGTAGGAATGATAAATGAGACATGACTGTACTTCCTTTGATTTGATGTAAATGTCTCTTTAGACCTCAACAATGATACTCCCTATTGCTATGATTTAAACATATGTTCAATATAAAGATGATTACTGTAATTGTAAGAGTGTGTGGAAGGAGTGGACAATGGTGGCTTCTGTCAGGGAAGACTTCATAACAGTAATGTAGGGTAGATATAGTTAAATGGAAGGAAGACAAAAGAAGGCAAGTTGACTTTCATCTATTTATCAATAGTGACCAGAATGAAATGAAGGAAGGATGGAAGGAAGGGAGGAAGAAGCTAGCTAACAATAACCAAAGATGTACGTTATAGTAGGACAGAAGACAAAGGAAGCTCACTTTCATACTACTATTCAACATAGTACTGGGAGTTCTAGTCAGAGCAATTAGACAAGAAAAAAGAAGTAAAAGGCATGCAAATTGCAAAGGAAAATATAGGTAATATCTTCATGACCTTTTCTTAAAAATAGATTCTCGGGAGCAGATGTGGCTCAAGCAGTTGTGCACCCGCCTCCCACACGGGAGGTCCTGGGTTCAGATCCTAGTGCCTCCTAAAGAAGCCAAACAAGCAACAAACACACAATAAACAGACATCGAGCAAAAGCAATGACCAGACAACAAGCAAAAACAATAAGCAGATAGCAAGCAGACAATGAGCAAAAACAAACGAGCAGGGAGAGAATATGGCTTAAGCAATTGAGCACCTGCCTCCCACATGGGAAGTCCTGGGTTTGGTTCCCTGTGGTTCCTAAAGAAAAAACAAACAAACAATGAGCAAAAAAACAACGAGCAAACAGACGAGGGAGCCATCTCAAGAGGGGTTAATGTTAAAAAAAAAAGATTAAAAAAAATGGATTCTTAAATTTTATACTCAAAGCATGAGCAACAAAAGAAAAAATAGATAAATTAAACCACATCAAAATTAAAAACTTTTGTGCATCAAAGGACATTATTATTAAAGTGAAAAGACAACCTTCATTATGAGAGAAAATATTAAGAAAGCATATATCTGGCAAGGACTTAATATTCAGAATATATAAAGAACTACAACTCAACAACCCAAAAAGACAAACAACCCACTTAAAAAAATAGCAAAGGACTTGAATAGATATTTTGCCAAAGAAAATATACAAATGGCCGATAAGCTCATGAAAAGATGCTCAACAACATTAGCCATTAGGGAAATGCAAATCAAAACCACAATGAGATACCATTTCACATCCACTAGGATGGCTATTATTTAAAATGTGGAAAATAGGGGAGCAGATGTAGCTCAGTGGCTGAGTGCCTGCTCCCCATGTACAAGGTCCTGGATTCAATCCCCGGTACCTCCTAAAAAAGTAAAATAAAATAAAATATGGATGGGAAGTGGTTGTGGCTCAAGCAATTGGGCTCCCATCTACCATATAGGGGGTCCAAGGTTTGATTCCCCAGGGCCTCCTGGTGAAAGCAAGCTGGCCCACACGGAGTGCTGGCCCACGCGGAAAGCTGACATAGCAAGATGATGCAACAAGAAAAGACACAGAGGAGAGACAATAAGAGATGCAGCAGAACAGGGAGCTGAGGTGGCGCAAGAGATGAGCGCCTCTCTCCCACTCCAGAAGGTCCCAGGATCAATTCCCAGTGCTGCCTAAAGAGAAGACAAGCAGACACAGAAGAACACAGAGAGCAGACAGTGAGCACAAAAACAATGTGGGGCGGGAGGAGAAAGAAAGAAAGAAATTAAAAAAAAAAATTAAAATGTGGACAATAACAGTTTTGGGGAGGATGCAGAAAATTAGGAAACTTTGTACATTTTTTATGGAAACAGCCACTATATAAAACAGTTTGGTGGTCCCCCAAAAAGTTATATATAGGCTTGTCAATTCCACTTCTAGGTATATACCAAAAGAATTGAAAACAGGGACTCAAACAGATATTTATATACTAGTATTCATAGCAACATTATTCACAACAGCCAAAATGTGGAAACAACCAAAGTATCCATCAACAAATAAACAAAATATAGTGTGTCCATTCAATGGAATATCACTCAGCCTTAAAAAGGAATGAAGTTCTGATTCATGCTGTATCCTAGATGAAACTTGAAGACATCATGCTGAGTGAAATAAGCCAGACACAAAAGGACAAATAGTGTATGATTCCAATACCTAGAATATGTAAGTCATAGAGACAGAAAGTAGATTACAGTTACTAGGAGCAGGGGTAGGGGTAAGGTTGGGAAAGGATGAAGAGTGATTGCTTAATGAGTACAGAGTTTCTAATTAGGGTTTTGAAAAAAGATTTTGTAAGTGATGGTGCTGATGGTAGCCCAACATTGTTAATGAGATTACTACCATTGAATTGTATACCTGAGAGTGATGTTGTATATATGTTACCACAATTAAAAATAGTAATAACAATGAGTTAAGAAGGGAAGAAGTGGAGACATCAACTTCTATTTCAAGAAGCTTCCCTGCGAAGGTAAGGAAAATGTAAAGTTAGTAGCCAGAGGGATCTGTCCACTTCCAAGACTGGTACAAAGAAGAAAAGGATGAAAGCAGATGTAAATAAATTTATAGGTGAGGGAAAGGATGATAAGCAGAAGAAGTAATCCACATCCAATGGCCTTAATTTTGTTCATGAAGAAGGACATAGGAAGCAAGATGGTCTTTGGGTGCTCTGAGTGGGGGTGGGGAGTGAGGTGGGGTGTTGACGACAGCACATGAAGAGAGAGGACATTTTGTTCTAGGAGCTAAGATGATGTATGAAGGCAAGAGCAGAGATTAATTTGAAATGATATCAGGGCATTGGGTAGATAGCCTTACAACAACTCTTGGCTCAGTTTTGCCTCACCTTTAATGTAAAAAAAAAATTGTCATTCATTTCACATGTGTTGAATTTCTGGGTGAACTCTCGGAATCCTACAGACATATAACAATTGAATAGATGTAATTCAGTCTGAGTGAGCTGTAAACCTAACCAGATTGATAATAGCTGGTCACCTTAATATGCAGTTTTGGTCCATTCTTCACTTATATTTCTTTACTACAATGCAAAGCAGGAATCCATTGAAAGGCTTGGGGAGGGAGAGGAAGGGCACTCCCAAGAGCACCTTGAAATTTTATGTGAACGTGAGTGTATACCTGCAAAGGAAGATTTTTCTGTGGAGAAAGTCCTTTGCTTTCATCTGATTCTCAAAGGTGTATTGGACCCAAAGGAAATTTAAAATTAATAATTTGTAGAGCTTTTTTTTTTTTGGAGGGTTTCATTTGCTCTAAGCAGAACTCTTCAAATTATAAACCCCGTGTTGACTGGAGTCTGTAAACTAAGCCTCTGCAATCTGGTTGTGCCAAAGTCCTCAACCTGATATCGTTATCATGGTCTTGGAGTGTAATCCTCTTCTCTGACTCACCCTGGTTAAAGATCAATTCTCTTTTCTCTGCCTGGAAGTCCAAGCCTACTGGTTTCCATTTTGATTGCCTTGATTTGGGTGATGTAAAGAAAGGCACCCCCAGGGCTTTTCAGGTCATACTTGGTTTGTCTCCTAAGGGTCTCCCCACATGGTACCTAATGATTCCTGTTTCCTGTGTATCTGCCACTTCATCACAGTCTCACTTCTTTCACATCCCTGAGTAACAACCATGCTGTGACCTTACCTCCTCCTTTCAACCTGTCTTCAGGATCAGGATCAATACTTGCTGCTTGGCTTTTATTCAAGTGATGGATAGCTCTGGAAATTCTCTTATCTGGGCAGGTCTGCTGTCTCCATCTGATACTTCAAACTGACCTTCAGCTTAAGTCATAAAAATGCCCATATTTTAAGGAAAGATGGATGAGCCTCTCTGTTTCAAATAAGAGGGAAAATCTTTTGATCAGTGTGGGAACAAAGAGGGAATTTGGTTCTTTTTTGATTTGAGGAGTCCTTGAAAAGCTGTTAATAGATTGTCTTTCTTTCCTTTAATTATGTTTATGTCCCAAACAAAGTAAGGGCACAGTATGGAGGAGAGAAAAAGTAGAATTGGAGGCAGCATACTGGATCTTAACCTGGGGCTCTAAATGTCTTCTTGAAAAGTTCTTACCAGGTTATTTTTTGCCTTTTCCTCCAGCTAAAATTACAATTACAAATGATAATTACAAATTAGCTGAGATTTCATTCAGATACTCAAATGAGTACCCCAAGCTGAACTTTTTAATGCTTTCCTATGGCTGCTCATTCCTATCGATGCTTGTGAGTTCTGTACCTGAGCTTTTAACCTCATGGGCCAGAAGGGATGTTATAGATTCCACACAGATATGGTCTTTTCCACCCTCTTCTGCTGTTGGGCTTAAGAGTTACTTCCCCTTCCCACATTATGGTTCAACCCCAGGCTTGTCTTTCAAAATCTGCTTATTCAATTTAAATTTTAAAACACTTATCAGAGACCCAAGACAAACAGAGCAAGAGCTAACTAGAGGTTAAGAGCTAACCTTAATATCAAGAAACTTGCAACTGGCAGAAGATAAAAGGCAAGAATGAAAATAACTATGACATAATGATGTCATCAGAGAGAAAAGAATGGTAACTGTGTGAGTTGTGGAGTAGATGAGCGAAAATCTCTCAACTTAAGGGAATTTAGAAAATAATCTGTGGTAAGTGGGACCTCATTTGAGCTGAACCTGGAAGAGTGGATAGGATTTCCAAGATAGATGCAGTGTGGGGAGGACAGTTTGTTGGTTTAGAAAATAAAGAATAATAGCAGTCTAACTCAGAAGTACTAGGGATTAGTAGTGGTTTGAAACTGATCCATAACTAAGTTTTCCTTTAGTACTGCTATACAAGAAAGAAATATTTCTGAAAATTTGACCGTAAAGCAAATTCCTGCAAGTACCTTGAATGCTACCCCTCTCTCCCACCCAATTACTTATGTATTCAAACCAGAAATCCACTTGGTGGGGAGCATGATTTTTTAATTTTTAAAAAACTTTTAAAATCTTTTAATTTAACAAAAATGTTATTCAAGAACTGTTAGATATACAAACTTAAATAAGGCAAAATCTCTGTTTCAAGCTGTTTGCCATGTAGCATGGGAAGCCCACTAATAGCCGATCTGCAATGTGTTCATTCTCTTGGGGCTGCCTACATGAGGGCCTGGGAATGATAAGAAAAGCTCCTGAATGAGTCAAAGCAGGAACAGTTAGAAACATGGGAGGAGATAATATACTATTACAAAAGAGAGGGAAAACACACTTTTTGAGCAGAAGTGGGCCAGCTTGGTACATTCTGTGACTATGACAGGGAGGATAAGCTCTGAAGAAAAGATCTATTGGGTTTTAGGTTTAGGGAAACTGTGCCCTTCCAAGAGAGCAATTCCAGTAGAGAGATGGTCATGGGTCAAAGAGTATCAGTAAAGAGAAAGTTGAGACAGCCAGTACAAGCTGCCCTTTCAACAATTTGGGCAGGGAAGAAGGTGGGAACAGGGAAAGTAGTCTGACAGGTGCCAGGAACTGGGAATTGGCCTGAAGGGGGAGACAAGTGAAGCCAGAAGTGGACACAGAGTGAAAAGGAAGCGTTATTGTTCTAGAGGTCAAAATGGACAAAACTAGCCAAGGGAGGTATAGCTGGAGAGATGATGATGGCACCAAAGTAGTCAGGTATGTGGACAGGCTCACCATTTCCCCCTATATGCCTCTGGTTGCAATTGAAAATATAGTAAGGGGAAGTGGATATGACTCAAATGCTTGAGCTCCCACCTACCACATGAGAGGTTCTGTGTTTCGTTCCCTGGTGCCTCCTAAAGAAGATGAGCAAGACAGCGAGCTGATGCGATGAGCTGGCACAGTGAGCTGATTCCACAAGAAACACAAGGAGGAAAACATAATGAGAGATACACATACAAAAAAGCAGGGAGTGGAGGTGGCTCAAACAATTAGGTACCTCCCTCCCACATGAGAGTTCCCAGGTTCGCTTCCCAGTGCCTCCTAAACAGAAGATAAGCACACATGAAATAGACATAGCAAATGCAAAAAACAAGGGGGTGAGGAGAAATGAATAAATAAAATAAATCTTTTTTTAAAAAAAGAAAAGAATATATAGTAGGGATGTTAAGTTCCCAAAATAAATTGACTCTAGAACAACAAAAACAGAATAATGAACTAACATCCAAACTCTGTATCAGGATTTGATCAGAGAAGCAGAATGACTGCCAGTAATATAGGGGAATTTTTAAAGATTAGAACTTATGCATTCATTGGAGTGGGTAAAGCAGTTTATGTAAATCCGTTGCCCGTGTCTGATGGTGGACGTGAAGTCAACAGGTCCAGCAATCAGAGAGGGAAAATGAACACAAAGTGGAGGAGAGCAAGGATAAAGGAACCCACGAGGACAAACTGGAACCTGCATCTGTTTCTCACTGGATCCCAGTGCCGTGGAGGTTCTCTGACAACGCGGAAACCTGGGGGAACTGGTGCGGGTCACAGTGCAACTACTCAAGCCCCTTCAGGGAAGCTGAAAAAGGAGATCCGGAGGGACTGCAGGAGCTGTGGGACTGGCTGCTGCTCATACCATCAGGGAGAGCAACGGATCCACGGCACACTCGGAGTGCCACAGCAGCATCTGAACTGATCATGCAGGAGAACTTTAGGTACGCTTCATTTTCTGCCTCTTTCATGTATTTAAGAAATTATTTTAGAAGGAAAAGCAATGTCCGAGACTAGAGAGAGAAATGAGAGAGAGAGAGAGAGAGGCAGCTAGGCACTGCTTGCCTCCCTGTGGTAAAGCCATATCCTTGTAGACCTGATGACTACTGAATCTAGTGGCTTTTTGAAAATTGTCTTCTGAAACTGCCTCTTTTAGGAAACTAGAAAAATACATCCTCCTCTAATGGTTATTGAAATAATCAAATACATTAAATGTCACTAATAAAATTAATTTAGCAGCCTCAATGGTAAACATATTTTTCCAAGACACATTTCCACCTCTGCCCCTTCTTCCAAGTGTGGAGAATCTGGTCCTTCTTCAGCTTTGAGAATCACAGCTCTAAAGCAACAGTTTCCAAGGTTAATGCCTGGTGCAGTGGGGATCCCAGGACATTGTTCTAGCACCACTGACAGGCAAAAATTCTGATCAGTTAGTGGACACACCTTATCAATGGTTAAATATTTTTAAAAACATGTGGATAAAAGTAAAAGCATATTATTGAGTGTTAACATGTTCTTTAACAGAAGAGCATGTTAAAACAGAAATGGCTTAAAAATGTTTAGAAGATGGGGCCAGGAAAGAAGAGAGACTTATGTTTTCATTTTGTTCTCTTCTATACTATTTGAAATTTTATTTCCATATGCATGAATGATTTTACTATAAATATTTTTTAAATCACAAAGATAACAAAACACCACCAGGTAATCCTGGTGACCAGCCATGTTCAGAAATGCCTACATTGGAGAGCAGCTAAAAGACTCACAAGGCACGATTAGGAAACAGTTAAGGTAGTTCTGGGAGTTTCCAATCTAGACAATTCTGAGGGTAGAGGAAGAACGGTCAAGTATCTGAGAAAAGCTTCCAAGAGAGTTTACCTGTTTCCAAGCATAAACACATTTGAAACCTTTATCACTGCTGAGATAGCCATATTTCAGACAGGTCTGGGTCTGAGATGTTTATGATGGGGAGTGATTTTTCACATATATAAAATCACACTGTTTTATGTGAAAAGAAAATCACATGGAAAAGGAGACAAATCCATGGTGCCTTGTTGACAGGCTTCCTGCCACAACCCCATCCCCATCCTCCCATCCCCTACTCCCAGCCCCACCCCCAACCCCTGGTCAATAAGATCAGCCAAGAGCTCTGGTTGCATTATGACCTTGTTTACTCATGGAAGATTTTATTATCCATGAAAACTATTAGTCAAATAGAGAGGCTGTGATAAACATTGTGAATCCATTTCTGAGATAGAAGAACCCCAAGGAGAAAGATTCAATAGAATTGATTTTGTAAAATCTATGAAGGATTCCTAATCAGTCGGTTAAAATGCCAGGCTTAGTACATATGGAAAGATTTGCATTTTTTCTATGCCTGGAGCAAACGTGAAGCCCAGTCAGGATCTTTGTGATCACGCAGAAATGGGCTGAAGGAGAGTTTGTTCTCACGTCCCTTGTCTCTTACTTTCGGCTGTGTTTGCACCAACAGAAACTTTCAGGCCATGGAATACCCCTGCTCAAACCCAAGTCCTACAAGGTGTCCCAGACCTACTGAATCATACTTTGCTGGAAGGTCCTTGAATTCTGTTGCCTGAACTGAAGTTGTTCAGTAGGTGCTATGGGACAGCAGGTTTGTGGCTGTGCTTCAGGGTGGCTTAGTTATCTCCTCCACTGGTCTGCACTGGACACAAAGGCATCAGCTCTCCTCTGCCTCACAACCGTTGCCTGGCTCCCAGCTGGTTTCCAGAGTCTCTCTAGTCCAATTGAGGCAGTTCTCTGAGAAGCTGAATATTCTTACTCTGCGTGAGACCGTTCCTTTATCCTCTATCTTTAACATAATGTGCTTAGAACTCCCCTAAATCACATTGTCCAAATTCTAACTATAGATTTTCTTAATGCACAACATCATGCAGGATGTTCAAAAATAGCAATGCTGCAGTTACAAAGTGTTTCCCTAAGATTCTTGTTGGTGGTAGTAAGCTTTTTTGGTATGTTTGTCCCCCTTCATTCCTCCCCACCCCATGGCCTCCTCAAACATTCATTTCTTCCCTTCTTCCATTCTTTTTACTTGGACTCCAAATTTTCCAGCCGTACAGTTTGGGTGTTCTTGACCCTGCCCTGTCTAGAACCTGATTGGCCTAAGTCACCCAACTTAATCACGTTCTCCTCAAGCGCATGTCTCCAGTGATTTGGTCCAGAGGTGAGCATGTGACTCAAGGCCTTCTAATCAGAAGGAAGCTCTGATGGAAGTGAAAAAGCAGCACTCTCTCCCAGGAGAGATTAATTAATTCTTAATTAAGAATTAAGCTCATTTCAATTGTCTTCCAGTGACCATAACAAGAACCAGCTTTCAGAAGAAGCTGATGCAGTACAAGGCAGAGCACTGGTGACGTTGCTATGATTCTGGATCACTTCTCTCAGGATGGTCCCCCTGCTTTTTTTTCTGCCAGTAAATTCCCTTTAATTGTTTAAGCCAGTTAGGTTTCTATTACAAACAACTAAAAAGTCCTAACTGCTACAGTGACCAACACAATATTAAATGTCTTCCCGTAGATGTTTAGCTACTTTCCATGCAAACCCCTAGGATTCATTTCCAATGGTAAAACTGAAATGTTGGGGCCACCCTTAGATGGTCCTAAATTACTAAGTACCCTAAAACACCTAGAAGAAATCTGTGCATAAGAATTTTAGGTCAGAATAAGAGCTCTAGATAAATCTGAAATCTCCCAGATTCCTTCATATTTACTGAACAATGCTCTCATCTTCTGGAGGGAAGGGGCCATCTCAGGAACACCTTAGCTTTGCTGGGGTTGTAGAACCCAAGGATGAATTCTGGCCACTGCCAGTAAAAGTTCTTGATCACACCAGGGTTTGGTCAGAATCAGGATAATTTCCTATACAACTGTTTGTCTCCTGTGCTCACACTTCTGCTTCCTGAAGCACTGAGTGAGTGTTTACAGATTAGCTGGTTAAAACAATTCCCAATATATGGTGCCTTAGTGTTCCCACTAAGACTTCTGTGAGAATAAGAGCTGCAGAGGGATTCAAGGAAATGTTCATACAGGGTTAGTCTGTGAACACAAGGTATTTTTAAATCTTTTCAGTGGATATTAGATATATTAATTTGATAAATAAACTTATTTATTTATACCCTATCTCCAAAAATGATATGAGTGGCTTTTGAAATACTTAGGATAAATGAAATTAAGTAAATAGATGAAACCAAACAAAATGAAAGATTGGAAAATGAAATAAATATATGATAAGATTAGTAAATAAAATGATATAATATCCGTATTGAATATAAATATAGTAATATCCTGTGTGGTAGCTACAAGCAGACAATGAATGTGTCTCTGAGTTCCCAGATTAGCCAAAGAGGGAAGCATGACTTAAAAGATTCACAAAGTCCAACCGATTTATAAAAAAGAAAGAAAGTAATGGGAACAAAGAGAAGTAATTGCTAAGGAAAAGAACAGTTTTCCTGAGAAAACCTTCTCCTGCAGTAATCGATGAAGGAGACACCGTGGGCTACTGAGTGTCCCCAAGAGCACCTTTTGATAACATGTCAACATAGCCAATGGGGTCAGCCCAAGGCACCAGTCAGCAAAAGCAGTTCTAGGGGGGAACCAAACACTCCGGTCAAAGCACACAGCTCCGTAATTAGCTGCCTTGGTCCTCTGGGCAATTTACCATATTTAGTTAGATGGCAGGACTGTATGTCCTTTAGGGAATCCTCTGTTAATAAAATTTGTGTCATCGGACTTTTAATAGAACAGGCTAGTGTGAGAGTTTATTCTCTGGCAACAATACGGGGTGTGATAGTCAGTGTTTCTAATTAAAGGCAAAGTCATATGCATTGGCAATCTGAGCAAAGCTAAGGGCTGAACTCATCTCATGAAATAAAAATTCTATGAAGACTAGTGCTTAATGGACAACATCCAACCTCTGCCCTGAAGGGAACTGAGAATCTCAGGGCAGAGACCACACTGACATATACACACAGGGGCAGTCAAGGCCTTGCTGACATAAACTGAGCATGAGTAGTATTACAAGAATTAGCACAACTGGTATGATTTACTGAGTGCCTGCTTGGGGCTCCATACAAAGACCTATTAGACATGATTCTTGACTTCAAAGAGTTTGCAGTCTTTTTTTCAAAAAACTTTTATTGAAGTATATCATTCATACATGAACATGCATAAACAGTAAGTATATAGTAAAGATTGTGAACTTACAAAATAAACATGCATAACATCATACAGGGGTCTCATACATCACCCTGCCGCCAATACCTTGCATTGTTGTGAAACATGTGTTACAAACTATGCAAGAGCATCGTCAAAATATTACTACTAACCATAGTCCCTATCTTACATTTGGTGTATTTTTCCCCCAACCCACCCTATTTTTTAAAAAATATATTTTTATTACAGAGGTTGTGAACTTCTTTGCAGTCTTTTAGAGAGACAATACCTTATTTATGAAATAAGTCTGGAGAGTTCCTGTTGCATAGACTGACCCGTACTTTTTTCCCTCAATCATTCATATTTACTATAGATGCTGAAAGAACTTATTTTTATAAAAAGAAAAATTCATAAGGAGGATTTTCTTCAATCAGGTAAATCCTATCACCTTCAAATCCCCATCTAAGATGCTCCCTCCTCCCTGAAACCTTTCCTGAGTCAAAGATAGCCTGTCCTCCACGAAACCCACAGCACTCCGGGCCTCTCCTGACTCTTCATCCTTCGGTGAGATAGGGTTAGTATTCTCCTTTGTCTGCCCGGCTGCACTTTCTCCAGCGGATCACTCCTCCCTCATTCCAGGAGGACCTACTCAGTTCTTGTGGCTTGGGAAGGACTGACCCGCTTTGTACCCTGCCATAAACACCACAGCAGGAATGCACGTGCAAACCAGTCCTGGCCGAACGGAGAGCTTTATCTCATCGCCTGAGCCAGACCAATCGGAGTGCTTCCTAAAGTTTCTGTGGGAAATACACTTATTCCTCTACTGGGACCTCAAGCCAAAAGGATGCTGCAAGGTGGATGTTGCCAACGGACATCATGAATCCATGTGCAGGGACCACCTGTAAGGAAAGCAGAACTGAGAGATGGAGAGAGTGAGATGGATCTGACTGAACACTTGGATCCCGCCAATTCCATCCCTGAACTATGTTCAGTTCTATCAGCCAATAAATTCCCTTTTTGCATATGCCAGTTTGAACTGGGTTCTCTTCACCCTATCCATGTGTCTGAGGAATGAGATATACTCTCGTGATAAAAATAATGGCCGAGTTAGGGCAGAGGAAATATCAGGGAGCACAGACTCTTCCCGGAGGTAAGAAAGTGGGAACAATTCTAATACCCAGCACCCCCTTCACACACTATGACCAAGTAGCAAAATGGCAATGAGATTTATATTTGCACACCCCTTCAGATCTCTAGTTGTTGTACAAAACCAGTTGCTTATGGGTTTCTTTATATAATATTTATTGAATTGGGAGTCGATTGATCCTATATGAACTGTGTGTAAAGAATTTGAATAACCCAGTGTTTGAGACTCTAAATATAAGTTAGTCTCCTTGCCTAAAAACTCCATTCTTTGCAACTACTTTGCTCCCTGCAGCAGGACTGGCTTGTTCCAGGTAATCTATATTTATCAATAGAGCACTAACATTGTAAAAATAAGGCAATTAGACTCCAGTGACAGAGCTAAATATTATGTCACTACATGAAGCAAATGGCATTGTTAGTCATTTCTTCAGATATGATTTGCTATATAAGAGCCACATTTCAAGGCATTGAAACTCAGCAGGGATTCTTTGTCAACAATCTGCCATTTCTAGCTAAATTAAGTAATCATCTGACTACTATATTTAGAAAGCATGTGCAGGCTACAGAACATATAGAGAGCTCTAAATGGTGTGTTTATCTTCAGGGGACACTATTATATGGGAGCAGAAAAGCATCTGCTTTTAAGAGAAAATGACTTTCTATTAGAACGATAGAACTTATAAAAAACACTTTTAAAAAGTTAGTTGTTCGTCCCAAAAGATCCAGATGTGGTCAGATTGCCTATGAAAATAATGTAGAGAATCTTTCCGTTTTTCTTAGACAGTTCTGCAATTTTAAATTATTTGTCTTCCCTACCTCTACCCTAAGCAAAGGTTTTAAGCATCCTTTTCAGAATCCTTCCTTCTAAGAAGACATTCTTTTCTTACAGACCAGGGATTCATTATTTTAACCAATTATGGCAGCCTTGGAAATATTGATGGCAGCTCCTGTTTATTGTACCCCAGCTATGGCCAAGGCAAAATTGGTGTTTTACAGATTTTTAAAAATTAAACAATGTGTGAGTGTGCATGCACATGCGCCTGTATGTGTCGTGCCTCCTGTGCTTAGGATCTATGTACAAGGTATGTATTTTTGTCCCTCTTTTGTAAATAAGGAAACCAATATTCAGAACTATAAGAAACCTGCCAATATCTCACTGCAAGTGAGAGACAGAGCTGGATCTGCCTACTTCTGAGGCACTCATGCTACCACACGATGCCTGCCCCTTAAATCATTAAACCTTCTGTTGTATATGCCCCACTTATACTTATCCAGGTCTTTTTCCTCCAGGACCTTCAAAGTCCTCTCAGCTTCTCTCTATTACTGCCCACGGAAATGGGCAGTAATGGAATGTTTTTTGGCTACCAATTATGTCCAGGAGATATCCTGAGTTCTCTGAAAAGAATAAAACAGAATTCCATGTAAATTAATAAAAAGAATGAGAAAAATGGTGGCAAAGAGATCACTAATATGTCTGCTGTCTGGTTTCTAGTAGGTCTGTGCTGAGTCACTGGATGCTGTTGCTCCTGAAGAGGTGCTTAGTTTCAAGCCTATGGGGAAAAAAACCAGACTCAGGATTTAAAATGAGACTTTGCTGTTCACAGAACTGCTTGCAGGAAGGCGTGAGGAGAGCTAGGCAGTCACAGGGGCTCGGCCGAGGACCTGCACTTATTAAGTTTGCACATCAAACAAACTGAGACCTGCCTTGTGGTCAGCAAAGGGGCACAGACCCCAGGGCCCTCCAGGAGAGAGGATGAGATCTCAAGAAGCTCAGTGAGGGTGAATAAGTGAACATGATAGGCATTGGCTGGCAATTTCCAAAAGGCTAGTTGAAAGAAGTACTCATACTCAAAATATTTGCCAAGGAAAGCATAGGATCTGTAAAGTGGATACAGTTTTTATTGAGGGTAATAAAACATTAGCAATATCTCCTAAATATCTTTCTGTTATTGATTCCTGATTTAATTCCCTAGTGGTCCGAGAACATTCCCTCTATAATTTCAATCCTGTTAAATATATTTATACTTGTTTTATGGCCCAGTTTTATTGTCTGTCTTGGTGGATTTCCCATGTGCAATTGAAAGGAGTGTATGTTCAGTATATATTGTGCTGTCGGATGGAATGTTTTTTGGCTACCAATTATGTGAAATTGCTTAGTAGTGCTGTTCTACTGTTCTATATCATTACTGATTTTCTGTCTACTTGCTCTGTTAAATAGAGAGGACTATTAAAATATCCAACTATAATTGTGGATTTGCCTATTTTTCTTCTATGTTCTGTCACATTTTGCCTCATGTATTTTGAAGCTCTGTTATTGGGGGCCTACACATTTAGAATTTTGTGTCTCCTTGATAAATTGTTTCCTTAATCACCCTGAAATATCCCTCTTTATCTCTAGAAGTATTCTTTGCCCTGAAATCTACTCTGATATTAAAACAGTCTCCCAAGTCTTGTTATGATTGATATTTAGACAGCATATCTTTAACTTCTAGTCGATCTGTGTTTTTATATTCAATCTCTGCCTTTTAATTGGAGAATTTAGATCATTTAATTATTGTTTGGATTTAAATCCATCTTGCTATTTGTTTGGTATTAGTCCCGCCTGATCTTTTGTTCTTTTTTTCCCCCTTTCCTTCTTTCTTCTTGATTGAGAATTTTTTCTTTTTCTTTTTCTTTTTAGTATTTCATTCTATCTCTGGTTTTATTTTTATAATGGTTGGCTCTAGAGCTTACCATATGAATCTTTAGAGTATCACTGTCTACCACTTTGCTGTATATTACAACACTATAATTCCATTTCCCCCTTACAACTTTTTGTGCTATTGTTATACATTATACTTCTATATATTATAAACTCCACAGTACATTGTTATCATCTTTGCTTTAAACAGTCAACTATCTTTGAAAGAAATTTTTAAATTTTGAAAATAGCTTTTTTATTTTTCATATATTTAAATACTTCTAGTGCTCTCCATTCCTTTGTTTAATCTAAATTTCTATCTGGGATCATTTTTCTTCTGCCTGAAGAATTTCCTTCGGCATTGTTTATAGTGCAGCTCTGCTAGCAATGAATTCTGTCAGCTTTTGTTTGTCTGAAAAAAATTATTTTTTAAATCAGAGTTGAAGGATAGTTTTGCTGGACATAAAATTCTAAGTTGACAGCTGTTGTTTTGTCGGGCTTTTTCCCCCAAGACTTTAGAGATGCCATTCCATTTTCTGCTGGCTTGCCTAGTTTCTGCAAAGAAGTCTTTGGTGATTCTTAGTTTTGTACTTTGCATGTAACATCGTTGTTCTTTGTCTGCTTTTAAGATTTTGTTCTAATTTCTGGTCTTCAGAATCTGCTTATGCTATGCTATGGTCTGTGTGTGTGTGTGTGTGTGCATGCATGTCCACATGTGTGTGTATTTATCCCACTTGGAGTTCATTGAGCTGTTATATAAGGGTTCATAATTTTCATCAAATAAATTATTTTTTTCCTTATTTTCTCTCCTCTTCTGGGATTCTAATTATATTCATGGTAAACCACTTGATATCATCCTACATGTCACTGCTGCTTTGATTTTGTTTTCTTAATTCTTTTCCTCAGTATTTTTTCTCTCTGTACTTCATTTTGTATAGATTCTGTAGATATGTCTTCTAGTTCACTGATCTTTTCTTCTTTGGTGCCTAATCTTCTATTGAGTCCATCCAGTAAATGTTCCTTTTAAGAAATTGTATTTTTAATCTCTAAAAGTTATATTTGGTCCTTTTTAATTTTTCTCCTCATTATCTTTTTGCTTTTCTTTAACTGTTTGAACATATTTATAATAACTCTTTCTGTTAGTTCTATCCTCTCTGTCATTGCTGGGTCTTTATCTATTTACTGATTTTTCTCTTGGTTATGGGTTATATTTTCATACTTTTTGGCATGTCTGGTGACTTTTTAATTAGATGCAGGACATTATAAATGTTATTTTTGTTGAATGTTTTTTTTTTTGTTGTTGTTGTTGTTTGTCTTCCTTTAAAGATAGTTAGGATTTGTTTGGTGGTTATTTGCTTTTCAGTTCAATTCTTCTAGATCTGTTTTCTTAGCTTTGCTGTAATATGCCTAGGGTAGCTTCACTCCAGGGGCATTCAGCTTTTCTATTAAGTCATGACCATTCCTGAGTCTCTACTGAATGCCCTTGGTGATTAATGAAGACTCTCTTCTCTGGTTAGTTGGAATTTAAACATCTCCCTGTCTTTGTGAGCTTCCAAGTACCTGGTTGTACTTTGGTCTGCCTTGTGGAGTTTCACTCCATGCATGTACAACCTAATAATCAGCAAAGACTCAAGGGATCATCCATGAATATTTCTAGAGTTCTTTTTCTGCATAGTTCCCTCCTCTTCAGAATTCTGACCTGCAACTTCCAGGTTCCTGAACCTCCCCAATCTCCTTCACCTCAATTCAGCAAGCCCTTTGTAGTATGCTTGGGGTTTCCCTTCCTGTACTGTGGTCTGGAAATTGCCTCCAAGCAGAAACCAGGGTGATTTGTTTCCCTTCTGTCAGGGATCACAATCCTATGCTGCCACTTGACCAATGTCTGAAAATTGTTGTTTCATTTGTTTGACCGGTTTTCTAGTTGTTTACAACAAAAGGATAAATCTGGTCTCTATGACTCCAGCATGGAAGAAAATAGAAATACAAAAAATCTTTTAAAATATATTTATCCTAACACTTCCCAAATTTATTTGACCATGGAATGCTTCTTGTAAAATATCTATTAACATCTTTTGTGATTAGTCTTCCTTAAAACACAAAACTTTCCTTTAAAGAACTTGTCCCTTAGAGTAGGTACAGCAATAGGTGGGCTGCAAGAAAGGATGATTGTGTGGGCTTCACTTTTTTTTTTTTTTGAGGTATGGTGTGGGGATTGAACCTCATACGTGGGAAGCTGGTGCTCAACCACTGAACCACATTGGCGCCCCTGAGTTGGTTTTTTTGTTTGCTTGCTTGTTGTTGTTTTTTTGTTTGTTTGTTTTCTAAGAAGCATCAAGAACCGAACCTGTGACCTCCCATGTGGGAAGCAGGTGCTCAACTGCTTGAGCCACATACACACTCCTCCCCCCTCCCCGCCCCACACATTTTTTTTTTTTCTTTCTTTCTTTCTTTCTTTTTTAAGATTAGGGGGCCTGAGTAGTTTCATAGGCAGAGAAGAAGCAAGAATGTTCTTTACTCAAAAATAGCTGATACTCCATCCTGCCTCCGTAGCAGCAGGACAGAACTGCCCTGGACAAAATGCTGCTGCTTTGAAATAGAGAGCAGAAGCACTGCAAATAACCTTGCCAAAGCTTCCGTCGTCGGCTGCCTTTAATTCACATCTAAATAGATAGCATAGTCCTCTAAAATTATAATATGGAAATATCTCTGAACAAAATAGATAAAGTTTTTGGCAAATGCCTGGGAAAGAGTGGTGTCAGTCGAGTCATCGGAGTTCGTTTGAAGCAGCAGCGTTGGCGCGGCCAGGCTGTGCTCAGTGTTTGGGGACGGAGGTAAATATCCGCAATCCGTGCATTCCTTTGATTTCTTCTTTTAGTGCCTGATTCACCATCTGGTGCTGCTGGACGGTTCTCTTCTCCTTAAATTCTTCTGATTCAATTTTGATTTCATACATCGCCCCACAGCCTCCCCGCGGATCCCGCGGAGCAGAGGCGCTGCCGCGGCCAGGCCCCACGCCGCCATGCCCGGCCCCACACATTTTTAATATGGTTGCTTTTCTCCAATACCTCATCTTGTCAGTAAGTTTGGTTCGGTCTCTTCTTTTGGATTTATGATCATTTAATTTTTTTATTTTGCTTTGTTACTAAATATAGTTAAGTTCAAGAACATATTTATTGAATAATTTAGTTACCAGGGGAAATGGCTCTGCAAATTTCTTCCCAATACTTAAGCCCCAAATTAATACAATTAATCAATTTCTTATTCAATACTCTAGGCCTCCAGTTACTTGACTATCAAGCAGCCTATAATTTTTAGGGGTTATTCTCCACTAATATTTTAAAGAATACTCAGGGATGCTTGCATGGTGACTCAAACGTCCCCCGGACCTCAGACATCGATGAGCACATTATTTTCCCAGGGAGTGGAATGTGGAAGACTGTGTCATATGCAATCACAGTCACTCCCTCTGGCTCTAGGCATCTGAAGGCTCCTTGACTCCTGGGCTCCTTCTTGGCTGCGTGCTGATTTCCCTCTCAGACCTCAGATCCTGCTCCACTGCCTTCCTTCTGTCACTCTCTTCACCATTGCACTATAGCAATTTTTATGTAAGAGAATACAACTCAAAAACAATGAAAGAGTTCCTTGAGGGTCAGAATTCCAGTGTTTAGGTAAAGAGAAGCTGGGACATGATCTGCTAAAGCCACTGGGACTTTGATTCAATTTAATAAATATTTATTAAGCAGGTACTATGTGTAAGATAAAATATCTTTGAGAAGTGTCCTCAATAGCTGACCTCTGGCTGTGTAAGAACCAGTAGAATACAATCAGGCCAGCATCTCATAGGATAGTTTTGCCATCCTTAGCCAGAACTCCCTGAAGTTTTTTTTTTTTAAAAGGGAAATCTCCATTTGGGGAATTTACTTAAATGATACTCTGCTTTGTAGAAGCTTTGAGGATAAGATCCATTCAAAATATCCAATATTAACACATGAATGAATGTCTGAAGTTAAAAATCACTCCAGCTGCAATGTGACTTGTAGTAAAGATGAAAAGGGAAGCAGTGGAAAGAGCAAAACAATTTAGTCAGCTACAGAAGTCAGATCAATGAAATGAATTAAAAATATAGTGAATTAAGGAGGAGTGAAAAACAGTGAAAGGAGATTCAAGGTTCATTTATACATATGTGAGTGAGCGAATATGTGTGTATGTGTGTGTGTGTTTGCATGTATGTGAAACTACAGAGCAGAAGTCACCTGAGCATTTCTATGAGAAAAAAAGGAAAGGGAACAAGATTTTAAAAATGCTTTTCTATTTTGCTAATAGCCTTATGTTTCCCAATTTTTCCTTAAATAGAAA
The DNA here is from genome assembly GCA_026826555.1 of Tolypeutes matacus. Lineage (NCBI taxonomy): Eukaryota > Metazoa > Chordata > Mammalia > Cingulata > Chlamyphoridae > Tolypeutes > Tolypeutes matacus. Next base: position 5,083,449 of record JAKSZT010053928.1, read on the forward strand.
AGCAGTACCTGTGATTTCACGGAGAGCAAGCCAGTTGCACACATAAATAGTTCACAAAACATCCATAAATTCTTAATGAATCTGTATTTTCTCAATGTATATTTATGTAGCCCTAGTTTCATCAGATGTGAGTACCTAGTGGGTACTTAATAAATATCTGTTTAATGTATGAATTCTTGAGAAAAATAATATAAACTAAAATTTTGTAAAACTAAAATTCAAATCTATATGCACCACACATTCTTAGTTACATAAATCCCACGTGTATTTGAGGATTTTTAAAAACTCATATTATGCAATATTAACAGTTTCCTCAAAAATCCTGAAAGACTACATTACCTATGTTTCAAAATAAAACTAAGATAGAATTTAGTGATAATCTGGGTGATAATATATTGTTCCTTTTATTTAACCCAGACTCTGCTGAAAGCACTGTGTTCTGTTCAGACAGAATAAGACTGGTGATTTGAGACCAGTCATCTTTTACACATGCTACTCCTGGAACTGTAGCTGCTGCTAACAGAACCTGTTATGTGTGGTTTTGCCTCATTGCATTGTAGACTATGTAATAATAGTGTTCAACATTTGCCACCTTATCTCTAGTTGCTGTTCATTATGCTGTTTTCTTTTCACTTTTTCTTTTACCATTTTCCACTTTTCAATATTTAATAGCTAAACCACCTAACACAAATATGTGCCTCGGTGTGTGCTGACAGTAAGCTTTCTCACATGATACCCATGACCTTGCCAAATAGTAACTCTACCTTGACACCTTCTTCACACATGTCCTCTTCAGCAAAGGCAGAGTGCCTTGATATTTACTTCTATCTGAACGGACTGGCTGTATTCATGGATCTCATTGATGGTTTGCCTTATTAGTGAATATAAATGATGTGTGTGTGTGTGTGTGTATACATGTGTGCGCATCTGTAGAAGAAACCATTGCAGAAGCCAATTCCAGAAGCAAATACCAACTTTGTAGGTTGGTGTAATGTTCATATTTGATAAGGTAATTCAGTGTTTCTGATAAAATATTGGCTGGCTGTAGGGTTTTCTGGATAACTGATGCCAATGATTCTCAAAAACTCCTTAAGAATTACATGGGGTGCTTGTTAGTAATGCAAATTCTGGGATCCCTTTCTTAGAGATTCTAACTAATAGGTTTCATAGGTAGCCCAGGAATTTTCATTTTAACAACCACCTCCAAGATACAGGTGGTCCATGGATTACACTTTTTAAAACATTGATCTCGCTGTCCTGTTTTTGTGATAATCAGGGTAAGCTAAACATTCGTTATATTAGAAACCATGCATGTGTCCCCAGACCTAGTTTTTCTCCCTAGGTCTGGTTTTTGGAATGCTGGTGATAAACTAAGCCTGATTTATTATATGACCATCCTGTATGGGAAAAGACTGTAACTTTGGGTATCTTTGGTCAACCTTAAGAGATATATCATGGGGACGGATGTGGCTCAGGTGGTTGGGCATCCGTCTCCCATATGGAAGGACCTGAGTCCGACTCCTGGGAACTCTCGGTAAAAAGGGAAAAAAAGAAAAATATAGAAGGCGTATGGGCCACCAGGCCCTGTGCGCAGGTGCACCGCCGGGCCCCGTGAGCCACGAAGCAAGATGATGACATAACAGGAGAGTGACACAAGGGAGAGCCAAGATGAGACACACCGAAAAACCAGGAACTAAGGTGGCGCAGATGGTAGGACACCTCCCTCCCACTTTGAAGGTTCCGAGGATCGAATCCCAGTGAAGACAGGAGAAGGCTGAGAAGAGAGGGCAGGCATGGACACAGAAACAGCAAAAAACGGGGGTGGGGTAAAAATGGATAAAATTAAATAAATAAATAAATCCTTAAAAAAATGTAAAGAGAAGGGAGATACAGACTATAGTTAGTAGTAATACTTTGATGATGCTCTTTCATGATATGTTAACAAATGTTTCACAACAATGCAGGGTGTTTGTGGGGGGTGGGGGTGATGTGTGGGAGCCCTGTATGATGTTATGCATGTTTGTTTTGTAAGATCACAATGTTTACTAAACACTTATAGTTTATGTATGTTCATGTATGAATGATATATTTCAATAAATTGTTTTCTAAAATAACACTGAAAACCTCAGAAGCTATAAAGTGTGTCATTGGGCTATATTTGCAAATTCCATTTTTAAAGGTGTGTTCTGCATTTTACAAAAAGGTGAAAAAGATATTACACTCTGATTTTTATCAACAGGTATCAATAATTGAATTAAGCCTCCCTTCAACTTTGCTAGCTGGTGTTACGTCTGGTTCAACTTGGAAGTACTATTAGCCTAAAGAGGATCACGCGCACTTTCACATGATAGTTTGACCTTGATAAAATACTATGCAGCACAGATAACATGCCCCAGAATAAGATAAACTGTTCTAGCTAAGTCAGGAGACACCTGAACAGGGAAAGAAATGGATTTGTTTTCCTATATAAACCAAATCTGGAACGTTGTTCATTTTATTTGTAACTAAAACATAATCGTCAAAGCTTCATCAAATCTGTCAAATATTAGGCAAAGATACACTTGACCTGGAGTGAAGTATCAGGAATTTTTAAACATTTAACTCCTAGTGTGTATTAGTATGAAACTAAGTTGAGCAGAACCCATTAATGTCACAGTGATCGGTTACCAATGGAAATAAATAATTCATGATGAAGAGAATTAGTCTAATTAGCAGGCAGTTTGAGTCCTTTGATAAAACCCAGCTCTAATTCCGTGAAGGGCAGGAAGTGCTGTCATCAGTCAGCCCTGAAAAGATTAGCATCTATTATGAATGAGTTTCAACACCCTAGCGAAGTCATGTGTGTCCTGGAGACAAACTTAATATGTTCCAGAATGGGACACAGTTTGTCTCACCAACACATCACGATTCCTACCAGGCTATTGTATGTAATAACAAGCAAAGATCAGCACTCTGTCCTATCATTCGCTCCCCTGTCCATCATCCTGACAACTGTGCAAATACATTCTCCATGCAAAGTAAGGAATGTGCCCTGAATATTTGTAAAATTGCCCAAGATGTCAAAGAAAATATGTATTACTTTCTCATTCACCAAAACAAACACACAGAACCAAATGTCAGCCCCGAAACTGATTGTTTCAAAGATAGTGGGCAATATAGTAAGTCAGGCTTGGTATATACCCATTTCATTTTAAAAACTGTTGTCAGCTCTCTTGGGGAAATTTGCTTCTCTACTTCTCTCTCTCTAGATATTGACGTTACAAGATCAGTCACGGGCTCCCAGCTTCTGCTACTGCAGATAAGTGGAGATGAGGGTCCTGAGCAAAGTAAACTGCTGGAATTCCAAACACGAGGGAAAACAAGAAAAAAGTTCTTCAGGTTTTGGGTTTTGTTTTTCATTACAGCACACAAATGGTTTGGATCGTCGGGCTGGTTCCGCTGTAGGAGGACTTGGAATGCCTGAGTCATATCTGGCCTGGCATATCTAAAAGATGTTCACTGTTCCACACTGTGCAAGCCCCACACTATTTTGCAGCCCACAAGCTGACGCGGCATCAGCTGTGTTTCCATTTTTACTTATGAGCCTTTTGAAATTACATGTTTCCATTTTGCAATTTGATGTAATAATGAAGAAACTCCACATTTGTAAGTTATTGTATTGCTTGTTTTTATTGTGTAAAATTAATTGCTTCATTTATTTATGTCATTAAGAATGGGGGTACCATTTTGCACATTTTATCATTTGCTGTAATAATTAACATGCCAATAACACCACAGACGCCTTGGAAACAGGGTGGATCATGCCTGAATGTCTGAACAGCACGTACGATGGCAGCCCTTGTTTCCAGAAGGGCTGCTTCCCAAATGTATGGTCAGGTATGTATATCACATGCATATTAATAATCCAGATGGGCATATACTGATTTGTGCCATGGAAAAGAAGTGGGAAAAAGTACATTTAATCAATACAAGAAGTAGTTTTTATAGAAACAAAATAGGATTGTTCTCAAAAATTGTGATCCAGCTGTCCAAATACAGTTGAAATGAAGCATTGGTATTGTAGACTTACATAGGCTGCACTAACTTGGTGTTGACAACTTACTTAGATTTGAGAAGATACCTTGTTAAATATTTAGTACAGTTTCTTTAAGACTAGTGATTGCTAATGGGGGTTTTATATTGCTTATCTCCCTTTTTCAAACATATCTATAAACTAGAAAGTGAAAACGAAATCTTATAACTCTGTATTTTATGTATTCAGCATCCCACCAATCTTGCAGAGGAGAATGGAAAAACTTAACAGATCTGCCCAAACTTTAGCATTTGGTGTTTATCTCCTATTATGACTTTCTAATACATATAGGTATATCGCTTGAAGGCAGGAATCATGCCTTATTCACCTTTGCGTTGTCCCTCCTCCTGCCAGGCTCAAGCAGAGAGAAAGAAATACAGTAGGTTGTTGCATGAATGTTGGCCAAACGAATGAACAGAACCTCTTGACCAGGGCAGAGTCACCCAGTTATTTGTCTCCATTTTCCTAGTCTGAGAAGACTACAAAATCAACCACAGAATGTCAAAACTCCACACATATTTTAGAATCTGTTAAAAGCTTCATGAAATTGTAATGGTTGGCCCTTTTTCATGTGCAATGTATGGTAATTTTTTGCTCCTAGGTCTGTCTTCTCCATTCGAACGAGCATGCTGAGGACAGGAACCACAGCTTGTTGCATGCCATATCCCCAGTATCTGACACATGTCAGCACCCTTTAAACATGGGAGGAGGGAAAGGGTAAGGAGAGATGGAAGATCCCCTGGGAAAGTTTACATCTATTTTATCAGCTGTATCTTCTGTGGAAGCAATGGTAGCAGCACACCACCCTCGACCCCCGTCTTCCAAGAGTGCACTAGTCTTTATGTTTACATAGACTTTCATAGGTGGCTTGTGAAAACAGGAAAGGCTTAGACTATATCCCAAAATATTCATACAAGGGAATGTAAAATGGTGCAGCCACTGTGGAAAACAGTTTGGTAGTTGCTCAAAAAGTTCAGAATTGAATTGGCAATCTGTGGCAGTTTGAGATTATTTATGAAATCTAAAAAGAGAGATTATGTTTGTAAACTGGTCTGTTCCTCTGGGGTTGATACTCTTTTATTGTATTAGATTCAGCTGAGGTGTCTTTGATTAAATTATGTTAAGATTGGGGCTCTGATTTGACCACATTAGTAGGGTGTAACTCAGGTTAAGTCCCTGCCCCCTTGGTGGGCTATACGAATGGACACTCATTCAAGAAGACACACAGAAGATGGCACAGGAAGAAAGAGAGCTCCATAGACATGGCAGAGGAGAGAACTTTGATCCTGCCTCCCCAGGAAGAGAGATGAGCCATTTGCTTGATAGTTTGCAGCTGAAGAGACCAGAGCAGCTGAGCTAAGGAAGTCCAGAAAGAAACAAACCCTGTGCCAGCCTACAGCTGAGATCAGAAGAAGGTGGGCCCACAGAGCCTTAAGAGAAAGAAGGAAGGTGAGACCAGGCCTGTCATCTTACTTCAACAAGTGGCAACTGACTTGGGTGAGAAAGTACCTCTTATTGTACCTTGAGTTGGACTCTTTAGGACCTTGTAACTATAAGCTTTTACCCCAAATAAATACCCTTTTTTAAAAAATAATAGATTTCTGGTACTTTGCATCAGTACCTCTTTGGCTGAATAATACACAATCTCATTTCTAGGTATATATCCAAAAGAATTGAAAGCTGGGACTCAAACAGGTATTTATACACCAATGTTCATAAGAGCAGTATCCATAATTGCAAAAAGGTGGAAGCAACCTAAATATCTATCAGCAAATAAATGGATAAACAAAATGTGGTATAAACACAATGGAATATTATTCAGCCTTAAAAGGGAATGAAGTACTTATACATGCAACAACATGGATGAACCTTGAGGATATCATGCTGAGTGAAATAAATCATACACGAAAGGACAGATAGCTAGACTATGCAAATTTAGAGAGACAGAAAGTAGACAGGTTATTGGTGTCAATGGGGAGGGGGAAGGAGAGTTAATGCACAATGAGTGTAGGGTTTCTGTGTGAGGTGATGGGAATTTTCTAGTAATGGATGGTGATGAGGTTAACACATATGTGATTAATCCCAGAGGATTGTGTGCTTAAGAGTGGCTGAGATGGATTAGTTTATGTTGTATATATGTTTCCACAATTTAAAAAAGAGATAGACTAAATAGACAATGACAATTAAATGGAATACGTGATCCTGGACTGGATCTAATAATAGAGGAGAAAAGGCCTAAAGGACATTATTGAGATATATGAAAAACATTGGAGTATAGATTGTAAGCTTTATATCAATGTTAAATTTCTTGAACTTGATAACTGTAGTTAAAGTGGTTACATAAGTGATCCTAGATCTTAGGAAAAGTGCATGGAAGTATTAGAGGTTCAAGGAGCATGTTGTATACAACCTAGTCTAATGTTTAGAAGATAGGTCGATAATAGATGATAGATAGATAGGCAGGCAGACAGATAGATAAAATGATATTACAAATGTGGAAAAATGTTGGTAGTTCTGGGTATCTGGGTATCCGGGTGGGGGTATGTTGGAGTCCTCTGTATGGGTTTTGGATTAATTTTACAACTGTCCTGTAAGTTTGAAATTATTTCAAAATAAAAAAGTTAAAAAAAATTCACACAAGCAGGGCTGGCTCTTTACAACATGGCAGGCTTTGATCATTGATGAGAAATAAAACACTAGCTATGATTTAAATGCTCAAGCACAACCCATTTACATCATTTCCCTGGAAGTTCATCAAATGACCTATGGTTTTGGTTTTTTACTGTTTCCACAGTAATTGTTTCTTACCTTGATGTAATATTTATTCTTCATGAGTCCCCTGACTTATAAAATGTAAGCTAACAAGAAGAGGGAAAAGCTATGGGTGTCTTATGAAAATTCATTCAGTATTCATAATGGTGCCCCAAAAGATAGCCTGAGAGGATGAAATAGCTTCAATAATTGCCATCTTCTCTCCCTTCCTGCCAATAACCCAGCGTCTTTACCCTTACTTTGCATACTTCCAGGGTTGACCCATATGTACCATGTCTTTCTGAGCCAAACATAAAAACTTTAATATTCATCTGCCTCATTCTGTACTCCCTTTGTTTCTCCCCCTGCTTCATGCAAAAATCTCCAACAACAATAAAGCAATGTGTTGCTGCAGCTAAGGACAGGTCAAGCAACAATTCCAGCTAAATCTGCATTACTTACAGTGAAAACTTTTGTTCTGTATGAAGTGCATGTCAAGGTCCCTAGTGATTCTGACCCCATTGGTTTTTAATCCTGTTGCTTTGCATCATTCTTCCTGTTGTGCACAGCAAGGTAAGTGACATCTGTCTCAAAGCTAACTCTGTCAATATCTTCTTTAGAGTCTCTGGGTTTACTTTAGAACCTGTGTTAATCATGCCACATTCACTGGCAGCAAGTGTCAAATTGCTCAAATGGCCACTCCGTAAAAAGTCTCTTACTGGGACTAACTCCTTGTCTGTGCTACAAACCAGTTTTGTTGATCAAGAATGCTATGTATTGAAAGTAAATTACAGGTTACCAGGGGCCAGGTTTAGAGAAAGGGGGAATGGGGAGTTATGGCTTAATGGGTACAGAGTTTTGATTTGGGATGATGAAAAAGTTTTGATAATGGATGGTGGTGATGGTAGCACAACATTGTAAATGTAATTAATGCTATTGAATTGTACACTTAAAGATGGCTAAAATGGCGATTTTTTGTTATGTATACATGTTGCCACAATAATTTTTTTAAAGAAAGAATGGTGTCTAATGGCCTTTCAACAGGCTTATTGCTTAAGCACGATCTTAGAACACTGACTTCCAGTTTTCTCTCCTGAGAGCAATTAAAAGAGGAAGCAGCAGCAGTTGCTTTTCTAATTCACAACCACCATCATTTACTGCCAATTCAGTTCTAAGAGCATCATGTCCTGTCCCTTGGGGATTTTTGACTCTTACCATTTAGAAATAATCTTATTTTGATGTTAACTTCTTGTTAAAAGAGTGGGATTTTCCACCATTCTAAATACAGAAAGGAATGAAATCCACAGAGGAATTTATTTGGACTCAACATGGAAAAGAGGCCTGTTATCCAAGATTGGCAACAAGTTAGGAGCTATTGAAAGAGAAGAATGTGAAGAGGATAGGCTTTTTGTTTCTCTGTGGTCATTTCTTATGTGGTATCATTATTTTGAATTATACTGGGTGTGGAAGAGATTGCTAGCTATCCCCAATATCACTTTTTTCCTTTTTCTAATTTTTGATGGGCTCATGGCCACCTAGAAAAAAATATTTTCTGTCTGCTCCTCCAGTTAAGGACAGCCATGTGAGTAAGTTCTGGCCAGTGAGAAGTGGGTGGAATTGAATACAATTCACAGGTTATGCCCTTAAATAGATGGAGCATATCCTTCCATCCTTTTTCCCATTGGCCACTTTGGGACATGCTCGTGAGGGCAGCACACTATGAAAGTTGGAAGAGTAAGCTAGAAGGTTCTGGGCCCTGATGCTTGGCAATTGAGTTGCCATCACTTAGGTTTCTCCTTCCTAGCTTACCCAAAATAACCCTCTTTCCTTGCTGCCCCTCCTGCTAACTTCCTGACTACTAATGGATAAATAAGATCTTGTGTCATATATTTTCAATGTCTTCCTAATATTCTACCTCTTGAGGACCTTAGAGTAGGGTGAAGTTAGCTATCCTGTTTTACAGGTGAAGAAACCAAGACAACATGACTTATTCTCAGGGTTGGCATTGCCATTCATTGAAGGAAGCAGAAGAATCGAAGTATGGAGGCTCTTGGGATCAGCACCTGTTAGTAGGGGGGAATGGAGCAAGATCAGGAAGGGAGGCGTTGAGCCAGGGTGTAGGTACACAGATGTCCTCAGCCAACCTAGCAGGGAGTCCTAGAGCTGGGATAGCTCTTCCTAATTGTCCCAAGTGAAGCCAGGGACCAAGGCTTTCCACCCTGGTGCTGATTAGTCATTGGGTGCAGGCTGACTCTGGAAAGAGCATGGCCTTAGCCAAGGTGATTTTCTTCCACAAAGGGTTGATAGTTCAAGGCCATCCAGAAGCTAATGGAATAAGTCCTTTACTCCTGAAGGTGGATCTTATGTGCGTCACTGTGTCCAATACACTTCAGTGTGTCCCAAGGATCTTAAAAGGAAGGCTTGGGCTGGGATTCAGAGTTGGAAATCTGTGGCAGAAACTATCAATTGCCCTCTGAGCAGCAAATATCTGTCCCCTCTTCTTCTTTTCTTTCCAAACCTCCTCCAAGCAGATATGTTCTTCAGGGGAGGCAGGTGCTACCCTGTCATCAGTAGTGGTCTCAGTCCCCTTATCAGTGATGGTTTGGACAAGGTAAAAAGACACAATTCTGGCCAGTGAAACTTGAGGGTAAGCCTACTGTGGGCTTCTGACAAAGCTTTCCTCACTTTTAAAAAAGTGAGGGCATATCCTTTCTTCTGCCTTATCTTCTAATCAATGCTGTTATGTCTACACATAATGCCTGGAACTGCAGCAGCCATGAGGGTAAAAAGCCAGATGGTAGAACATAATGATGAAAAGAACCTGGATCTCTGATGGTGCCATTAAGACACTGTATTATTCCACCCTGGAACCGACTCCCTCTGCATTTCTCATTATATAAGATAATAGGTGCCCTTACTTTTTAATTACTGTAGTTGAGTTTTTAATATTATATGCCACTGAAAACATTTTAACAAAGGCAATGCTCAATCAATACCTGAATAAATAATTGAGTGAATTGAAGCCAAAATATTCAACCACCTCATGTGAGGCAGAATGACACAGACTTCATCATCTCATAGTTTCATGCTGGATTGTTCTGTTCTGTGGACTTGGAGCAAAGGGGTGCAAGGGAAGAGAGAGAGACCAAGAGAGTACTTTAACTTAAGGCAGAGGGATTCTAGTTGTTTATCATAAGGCTAGATTTTTAAAAGTCTCTGTGAAGGCACATGGAAAAAACAGTATGTCCAAACTGTGGTCCAGCTGCTCTGGCGGGGGTGGCAGTGCCACTGGAGGATGTGAATCACACCTCAAGAAAGCAGAGCAACAATAAAACCACATCTGGCAATGATGCACATGTACTGTGAATTATATCTTAGAAATAGCCCTGCATTTGACAGTCACTAAGCCTCATGCCAGCTACTTTGTCTTTCATTCTATAATTAAACTGGATTCCTTTTCTTGGGCTTGGAGCTTGCAGGAACTCCATCTTTTGACTAATTCACCTTCAAATCAGTGCTATGTCTTGATGTATTACAGTGATAGGCTGCACGGTGCATGCAATCCATCACAGTAGTCAGCTGTTGCTGGGCTCCCAGGGTAAAGAAACTGAGCCAGCTGTTGTTCTGACACATCAGAGCAATGCAACCTCCTAAGCCAAGGGCGCTCATGATCTATTACTCCAACATGGCACTGTCCAGAATAGAGATAGTCCTGGGGCGCAGGTAGCCGCAGGCGGCTTGTCAGAGACCTATTCAGAGCTGGGAAAGACTTCTCTAACACTGAGTGGTTTGAAATAGATTGGTTTCCCAGACCCAGTTCAGCGGTTTTAATAAGAGTGTGAAGAAGCATTCAGATGTATTGCTGTTATTGATCAAACTCAGAACATCAATTTCTTATTAATGCATTTTTGAAAAATCAAAGCCATCCCCAATAGCATTTTATGTATCTTAATCTTTATTGTTGATGATTAGAATTGTCTTTACACAAATCTTTTGAGTCAGAAAACAATATAGGCCACTAGTCCAACATCAGGAGCTCCCAGGTGGTTATGTGAAAATAGGAACTGTTTAAATATTGACTGCTGAGAATGTGCTGAAATCATCTACTTCCAGTTCGCTTTCCTTTCCCCAGGTGAACACTTTCTTTGGTATCTGCTTGCCTTGGTATACAGGAGCATAAATGGAGCGACCTTAAACACTGACATAAATACTTAGGAAAGCATATCTACACCACAACCCAGCTCCCACACTTACCTATCCTTGCCAGAGCTTACTTGTCTGAAGAGGGAATTGACCCAGAATATGGAAAAATTTGAAAATGATCATAAAAACTCCAAACCATTGCCTCTCAGTTTTTCACCTCATTTGTAAAGAGGCAAATATTTATAAGCAATCACTCAGTTCCTCAAGCATCTTAAGAAGCCACAAGATCAGAGAAACTGTTTTCCAGTGGGAAAACGTCTAGTCGTAGCACTGACTCCATCAGCACAAAATAGACCCTTTTATTCAAGGGGCAGCCAACAATTTTGCCTGAGATCCATCCTCCCCGTCCATGTTGGTTGGAATAATTCTTCCTTATTTACACAGCAACAGGGTAATCACTGTTCTTACCTCCACACCAAGAAAAGAAGTTTGGGGTTCCCGGGTCATCTATCTTTAAGAAAGCAGTGAAGCCTATATCACTGATATATTTACAGTAGATAGAATGGCTAACTTGCCCCAGTTTGCCTGAAACTTTTTCAGTTTTAGAACTACAAGTCCCTTGTCCCAGAAAACCCCTCAGTCCTGGGCAAACTGGGACTGCTGGTCACCCCCGTGGTAGGTCCCCAGGCACTCACACTTGGGGGCAATGCAACTAAGCCAAAAATCAGGTCATTCTGTCTAACCATAGATTTCTGTTTTCTCCTGTGCAAATAAGAAATGGAAGATTATGTGACAAAATACATAATTGGACCTGGGTTAAGAAATAGATTTAGGGAAGCGGCTGTGGCTCAGTCAGTGGGGCTCCCGTTTGCCATATGGGGGGCCCCGGGTTCAGTTCCCGGGGCCTCCTGGTGGGGGCAGGCCCGCCCGCGCGGCGTGGTTGGCTGACCCGGTGAGCGCCGGCAGCAGGGGGGGATGAATGAATGGATAAATAAAATCTTTAAAAAAAAAAAAAAAAGAAGAAAAAGAAATAGATTTATAATGGGCACAGCTCTTCACAAAAGGCCTTCACATGGATTCTAAGAGAGAAGGAAAGAGAGATGTAGCATTTATTAAGTAGTGACTTTAGACACGTTACCTATCACATACATATAATTCCCACTATCCCGAAGTAAATTTTATTAATACTATTTTTACAGGGTAGATGACTGAGACCGAGAGAAGTTAAGTAACTTTTCAAAGGTAATACAGATAATGAGTAAGTGACAAATTAGGGATTTTATCAAGGCCTTTCTACTCCCTAACACAGCCTTAGAAGTAGGTAGAAGTGGTACAACTCTAGGCAGAACCCCTGCCCAGAGTAGGCTCCCCTACTGCTTACAAGCCTCTCATAAAACGTATGCCTTTGCATCCAGAAGACATGAAGAAACCTCAGGTGTAAAAGGCAAAAGTTCCTACAGAGAGGTTGAAGGTAACCTAAGCTAATATTTTTATTAGCTAATCTTGTAGCTGTGAAGTGACAGCCAGCTGAGAGCAGGATGCTGTACAAGATGCCTCATGTGGAGGGGTTGTTGATAATGGAAGAGATGCCCACCATCTTGCTTCAACACATGGCAGCTGACTGCCACACCTTGGAATTGTAAACTTTTACCCCAGGTAAATACCCTTTATAAAAGCCAACACATTTCAGGTACTTTGCGTTAGCAGCCCTGTGGCAAACTAAAACAGGCAGCAAAGATCAACTTTGCTTCTCAAAGAGATCAACACCAAATAGCAACTGCTCTTCTTTTATGACATAATGAATGGGCATGGACTGGGACCTAGGAACAGAGTTCTGGATAGCTCTGTGAGAAACTTTGGGTGTCTTTGGCCAGCCTCAGTTCCTGAGCCATAACCTGAGGGAGTTGGGCTAAATAATTGCTGTGTGCATTCCCTTCCAGTCTAAAGCTGTATACTTCTGTAGCAATATGGCAGGGCTTTAGATTTCTCAGGGTGCTTTCTCAGAGGTCAGCCTAAAAGTTGGTAGGATTGATACAGGTTAACATTCTCATTATTTCTGGAAGCAACAGTGTGACAGAGTGAAAAGAACATGGGATCTGGAGATAGACCTGTTAAAATCCTTGTTCTGCCATTTGAAGCTGTCATCTGTGACCTCTTTAAATTGTATTATGCTCACTTGTAAAAGCAATAAACAGGCCAGCTCATAGTTTTGTTGTAAGCATTAAAAGAGGAAGCACATGCATAACCCAAATTACAATGGCTCAAGGCCTTGTCAGCCATTTAGCTATAAATTAGCTCTTCCCAGTTCTTCCTAACAGGGCTCCAGGCTGCAACCTCACCTGCATGCAAAAACAGGACCCTTGGAGTCCTCCACGGTGGCCTCGCTGTCTGGGTTCCACACTGATGTCTCAGTTGCCAACAACCAGCTGTCCTTGGCTACTGGCTGTCACTGCTATTTCCATTCTGACCACAGGTGAAGGGAAATGGCTCTCTCCTGGTCAATTTCATCCCAAAATTGGGCAGGTCATCCCCTAACACCCAGGGCACCACAGAGACCAGGCCATAATCTTTGTCTCTGCCAAATTTACTAAAGGTTAAATGAAAAGGAGTAATGGAAGGGAAGTTTCAACACAGAGAACATTAGAATGCTCCTCAGCAGGGGAAGAAGATGCTGGATGTATGTAGAAGGTTTAATAAGACCAAATGTAAATATGTGGTAATGGTTGGGCTTGATGGTAACACATTATAATGAAAGTAACAAATACTGTTGGCTTATGCATGTGATTGTGGCTCAGATGAGTAGTCTGGGAAGGTTAATGTTAGTTGGAGGACAGCTGGAGGGTAATATTAGGTATAACAATGATTTTGGAAGTAGATGAGGATTGTGCTTAATATAAATACAGAAATGTTCTACTAGAAGAAGTTAAGAATGGGGTGATATATGGGAAAAATATAACATGTAATTTATGGGCCATAATGAACAAGAACATTGTAGTGTTTTTGTAGCAAAAGCAAAGTTGGTACTATATTAATTCTGAAGGTGAAAAAAAAGAATATGGGGTTTGGTTTTGTGAAATATGAAAACTATTAAACATTTTTTTCCTATTAATACAGAGACCTTGACTATGTCATTTAACTAAACGATGTTCATCTGTGTGTCTTTCCGAATACTAGAGGCAAAACTGATTTAGCAGTGGAAATTAGATGAGATAAAAGTGCTTGAAAAAGAACATTTCAGGAGTAATGTTCCCACAATTTGTTGAGTTGCCGTTTTCTATTCTTTTATTTTGTGAATTTGAAATAAAATTAATTAAAAAAAAATTTTTTTTAATGGTCCTCAGGTCCATCCTGGGTCTCTTATAGATTCCCTCACTGCCTCATTCTGATCCTGATTCTCTGACTACCTCCCTAAGGCCCGAAGAATTCCAAGCATCTCCCTGCTCTTGAGTCAGGACTAAACTGACCCCTGGCCTTAGAGAGAGGAGGAGGTTTACCCTCATAATAGCCTCCTGAGGCTTCATTTTTCAACCTCCTGGTTAGCTTCTTTCCGGGTGAACAGAGCATCCACTGCCTTCAGAGGAAACGCCTTCCAGACCCACAGGCAGTGTGGGCTAGCCCTGTGCTACAGCCAGCTTCTGTATCTTGCCTGAAGTTGAGGTTAATGGGTCCTGGATAGCACTCTACAGCCCAGTGCTGGTGGGGTATCTCCTCCCACATCTCAGTTCCTTTCTACATTTTCCTCTTTGAGGCTTTAGGAAAATGTGAGATAAAAATCTCACCCAGAGTCACCTTGTTAACATGTGTAAATCATAACGCATAGGTCTGTATTAGGTAAACATGTACTCCCGCTTGACCCACTGCTAAAACACATCTCTCCAAATATGTCAGGTCTAGCAAGTACTGCAGTAATAGTAATAGATCTTGGACCTCTGGGTTTCTGCTGCACACAGGCTGTCTCAGAGGGAACCACGGGGCCCCCCGCTGCTCGCACATGCTGAGCAGTCTGCCCCATAAACCAGACCCAACATGGGTATCGTTGCCTACAAAGTGGGCCACGTTCTAACCACACCCCTCAGACCCACCTTCTGACTTTTCCTAGCTCCAACCATTTCCTTTTTGTGGTCTGGGCAGTTTAAGAGAATAGAACTTGTGTCCCCTGCATAAAAAGACTCCAGAGTCAACTTCAAGTAAAAAATTACCTTCAATTTGAAAGTAACCCATCTTGGGGGAAAAAAAAAAAAAAAAAAAAAAAGCCCTAAATTGTTTCCTGAGACTTACTCCCTGATTTCATTTGCATGAGCAACTGCTCTGTCAATACTTAAATGAAGGGAAAAGCAGAGAAGAAAACAATGAACACAGTTCCTGCACTGGAGGAGCTTAAAAACTGGTGGAGAGAGAGTGCTTGCTTGTAAAACAGATAAGAAAATTCATGCGGGGAGAATTGGGCACCACCTCTGAACTATGTGGTGTTTCCAACCTTGCTGTGAACCCAGCACCAAAGATTCAAAGGCAGTCATGTGTGTTTCACGGGAAAATCATCTCTCAATGAAAGCATGAAGAGACCCTTAGTGCTTCTTTATCTTCTTTTCTGAAGACATTGGACAGAAGTTGTAATGGTTGAGGTCCCAGCATCAAACTGCCTAGACTTAAATGCCACCTGTGTGACGCTGAGCCATTGATCCAATCTCTCTGTGCCTCATTTTCCCCATCTTTAAAATGGGAAAAATAATAGTACCTAAAGCATATGACAGTACCTACTGCATATGAAGTGACTAGATGGCACCTGGCACATAGGAAGTACACAATAAATGTTATTGGGTATTTGTCCTGGCTGTGCCACCCGCTCCCTTCCTGAGTTAAGATGAAATTAAACTCGAGGATTAGGGTTAAAAGTCTACTTCCTTAAGTTTCTTTTTCCCTTGGTCTATCAAACTTTCCCCCTGAGCAGTCGTTTTTCCAGACTTACAAATCAAAAGACTTTGTGCTCTTTATGTACTTTGCAAATTTCCTAGAAAATCTTATTTTTCAGGCAAAGAAATTTTGACATACAAAGAGTAACATTAATATGCAGATTAGCATACTGTAAAATTCATTTTGGTGCCTCCGAGGCAGTATTTTTATAAATACAGAAACATAATTATGCATCCTCTGGAGGACTAAAAATAATTATACAAATTTACAACAAAGCCCAAGGCTGTGTTTCCTTTTAACTGACTGTTTTTAATATCATTTAAATCTTGTTAGAACGTAATTACCAAATCTCTCTTGTAATAATTCAGGTGGAAGATTTAAAGTCTAAACTTGCCATTCAGAAAACAGCCTCATCAGAGAAACAAAGATATTAAGGCACTGATTGCCCAAACAGGACGACAGAAGAAACTCTGTCAAGGTGCAGCCACAGTGGGCACTGAGACAAAAAGGGCCCAGTAAGAGAAAACATTAATATTAATATATAAGCCACATTCATTTTTTTAACCAACAATCTCTTGGAAAGACAACATTACATATTATGATCATTATGGATTATAAACCCAATTTACCATTTCTACTTTGTCTTTAGTTTGTCTCTATACTTTCCTTGTCCTTTCAAATTAAGATAAATATAATTTGGGGGCAATGATTTTTCATAAGGACTTCATTATCCTTTCCAAATTCTTTCCAGAATGTGTGCGTGTACGGATGTGTGTTATCTAAAGATTGGTTTATGTTAGTACAGGAAAGAACAAAGTTACGAGGAAGGGTTCAATTTTTCCTCTGTCTTAGAAGACAATTATTTGTTAGCCCTTTCAGAAATCGGGCCCCTTGTTGTGAAACAAAAGGCACGAAAAACTCAAATACTTGAAATTCAAAGACATTTTCACTTACAAATAGTTACTAATAGTGTCCAAGGACTTAGCACCCCCTGGAAAATTAATTAGTCAGCTTGTGCTACAAATGATAATAATTTGTTTTTGTGAGATATCTCTAACCTAGGTTGTTATCCATTACAGCAGAAGATGACTGATTAATTTTCCAAGGAGCTGTAGCAGTTCCATATATAAGAGATGTCTGTCTATACAGTGTCACAATTCATTCTAGTCACTAAAAATTATCAGTCAATTCAGTGAAAAAATATTAATCAAAATGATTGTTTGACAACATTTAGACAAAACAGTCTATTGATTGAATCTCTCATTTTTCAACCACTTCTTTTGACATTGCGAGACATAGAAATGTACATACATGTGGACTTTTGTTTCTTTGTTTCAATAGCCTTAACCTGATGGAAAGTGTATGTATAATACTAGAAATTTTTATACATAACATACTTGATCTGTCTGTGGGAAAAGTCTTGGCTTCTTGGGTTCATGGACTCTCTTGACCATTTAAGATGGATCCAGGGGAAGTGGAATTTTAACAGAGAGTTGGAATGAGTGGTTCCAATGGAATAGACAGACTTTTCTAACCCATCTCCTTTCACTGGAGTGCGATCCTTTGAAAAGTTACCCCCATTGTTCCATTTCCATCTCAACATAAAATTAGGTCATTACCTCAATTTAATCAATATTTAAAATCACTTATTATTTAGGGGAAATTCTCATCTCAAAGTTGTTAACTTTCAATAATCTGCAAGCCGTGTTCTTGGCTGTCATTTGTAACCGATCCAAGTGAAACCTAAAATAAGTAAGCCTAACTGTATAGATTTCATTGCTGGAAGAGGGTTATCCAGCAACACGGTGAAGCAAAAAGATTGGATCAGTCCCCATGGCATCTCCAAGCATTGCTTAGAACTAATAAGTTCAGGATGATAATTAAAGAAATCCAAGCACTTGGGTTCTCTGTTAATCTCTTTTTTGTTAAGTGATGTCAAAGTATTATTCAAAATCTAGAGGCTAGATACATTGCCTTAGCTACTGAAAATGGAAAACCCTAAAAAATCTTTCTGAAGATATTATTTGCAGGCCTTATGGCCTGGGACTGTCTTTCTTTTTGGCCAGCCAGCATGGGCAATCGTCCGTAATAGCAGCCCGTTGTGTGTGTCTATTGCATTTGCCAGCTAATGTTTAGTAACAAGGGCTGTTTGTTCTTCTTAATAATTTGAACTTTCTCCATTAGTATTTACCTCCACATCCAAACTAGAACAGCTCTGCTCTGAGTTAATTCTCCAATTTCATTATGGCCACATTGGGGTAGGGGGAAAGGATGTGTATCCAAACCAGCAAGCAGAAAACAATGGGAGCAGGCAGCAATCCAAGAGCTTTGGCATGATTTGCAGGAGGAAACTAGCTCTGATTAATGCTATCAAAATGCTTATCTTTCCTTTGATTGATATTCCAGGCCCCTGTTATAATTATTGATGCTGGTGACAACTATCATCAGAGTCTTTTTACGGTTTGCTGGTAGGGAGGGAGGTTGCGTGGACTTTGCCAAAACGTTTGCACACCTGTCTCAGTTTAACCTAAACCCATTATTTTGAAAACAAATATATAAACCCAACATAGTGATCTTGTTTCCCATATTCTTCTGTCCAAACCTCTCCAGCTCATGGTAGGAGATAGATCCAATTACAGCCCATCACGACAGTATGTAAACGGCAGTGCAGAGGGCAGGATGGGCCTTTAGAAGGGTCTTTGGGTACGAGATCTGGCAAATTAAAGACATCATCTGAAGTGGCACTGTTTGCCCTGTGGTGGGGACATTATAGCAGGCTGAAAACAGGCGGGTGTAAAGCTTTCTGGGTTACTATTCTTCAGAAGTAAATGATAAAAAACCACAAGTATCTGAAGATGAACTTGCCCAGAAAAGCCTCACTGGAATGCCACAAATTCAGAGTATGCAGGATTGTTTTTTGATAAGCTAGATAGCAATGGGAATAGGGTCTTGCCCTCAGGTTATCCCATTCTTCTGGTTAAATAATTACCAAGCCTAAACTCTGTGCACCTTCTTTAAACTTGATTGAACTAAGGAATGGTTCTACTTTCCTGCCTTTGATACCTACAGGACTGTGATGTTCGCTTTTTCTATCTCCCCAGGGCAATATCCTAAGCAACAGGAGCCAGAACATGATAAAGAGACCCATAAATAAAATAGTTTTTTATTATAATAGGTTATATTTAAATAGGTTACAAATGTACTTCCAGAGAAACTCAACTCATTTTTCTTATAATGTATAGGCTTAGTAAGGACATTTAAAGGAACTATTTTTTAAAAGGCAGACATTATTAAAAATAAGTCTATATACATTCCAAATGATTTGCTTTCTCTAAAGGGTATTTTTGTTAAGTAGCAGTGAACATAAGTTCTCAGGAGAAGAGGGACCATAACTTTTCTTTCCCTGCAATGTAGCCAGGACCTAAAATTGTGCCTGGCACATTACAGGCACTCAACAATACTGAATGAATGAATGAATGAGTGAGTGAGTGAATAAAAGCAGCAGAAATGAGCCATTGTAGGGGGATGGTCTGTCAGAGGGGCTGCCAATGCAGCTTGATCACTGTGGGAAGCCAAATCTTGATGACAATAGATAAGTGGGATCCATCTAGTCTGACTCAACATCAAGTGCAGTTCTTTTTGTCTAACTTTTTAATTAAGAAAATGTTAAACATACAGAAAAGTTACAGTCCAAAGACTTGGTCATATTTTTTTTTCTCTGTGTGTGTGTATGATTTAAAAATAAACTTCAAACATGCTGACAGTTCACCTCTAAAGAGCATAGATCTCCTAAGCATTAGGATGCCCTCCTACATGATCTGATGGAGATTTTTAACTGAAAATTTTGAGGGAAAAGTAGGATTAGTGGGGAATGACTGACACAATTTTAAAATAAGAACTCTAAGTCATTAACTTTTGAGTCCAAGTGAATACAGCAAGGCTCAATGGTGAGGTTCTGATAATCACTGCCTGGTCCCCCTCACCAGGGATAGATGTAAATCTTTAGCATCTGCGAGATAATCTGGTCTGGTCCCATCCTGAAGCCTCTTTTCTATCTGTTTTCCAGGCTCCCCTGAAGTGTGCTTGTGTGTGCTGTGCTCCTCTTGGCCCCTGACTTGTCCTTGCATCACAGCCATTATTAGGAATTTTTTAAACCTTTAAATTTGAAATAATTTCAGACTTACAAGACTATTGCAAAAAAATTATACAAACCCCATAATGATAACACCACATACCCCACCACCCCAAGTACCCAAATCCACCAGTTTTAACAGTTTGCCACCTTTCCTCTTTCTTTTCTTTTTCTCTTTCTTTCCCTCTTTCTTTCTCTCTTTCTCTCCTTCTCTCCTTCTCTCCTTTCCCTTCTCCCCCACCTCCCCCCCCTCTTTCTTTCCCCTATCTATATCTATCATTTTCTGGACATTTGAGAGCAGGTTGTACACATCATAACACTGTATACATAATACTTCCATTTACATGTCCTAGGATATTCACTTATGTAATCACCATAAGTGCAGATATCAAGTTCAACAAATTTAACATTGATATTAAGCTTACAGTCTGTATTCCAATTTTTTATGTCCCAAGAATGTCCTTTTGAGCCTTTTCTTCTCCATTCTTAGATCCAATCCAGGATCATGTATTACCTCTAATTGTCTAATTAGTTTAACTTTCTTTTTTGTTTGCTTGCTTGTTTATTTATTCAGTGGGGTTAATCATATTTACAATGTTGCAGTCACCCCACCACTACCCATTACTAGAACTTTCCCTTCACCCAAATCAGAAATCCTACAATCATTATGCATTAACTGTCCATTGCCATTTCCCCTCCTTTTTTTTTTTTTTTTTTTTTTCAGCACCTGCAAAAAGCTTTATTGCTTATGCTTGGTTTAGGGCTTGTTAGAAGGCTACAAGAGAGTGGTTTAAAAGATGCCTCCTGGCTGGAGGGAAGAGCAGAAGCCTGGATGCCCTGGGAATACTTTCTGTCCCTATGAATTTGCATATTTTCTGATATTTCTTTGTAGTTACTATGGGGTTTAAATTTAATATCCTAAATCTACAACAATCTTGTTTGCTTTGATACCAACTTAAATTCAGTAGCATACACAAACTATGTTCTTATATATTTCTGTTTCAGTTTGCAAAAGGGCTCTTGATGCAAAGTACCAGAAATGGGTTGGCTTTTATAAAGGATATTTATCTTGGGTAAAAGCTTACAGTTCCAAGGCTGTGAAAAGTCCAGCTCAAGGCACCATAAGAGGTGCTTTCTCACCAAAGTCAGCTGCCATGTGCTAAAGCAAGATGGCCTCCATTCACTGTCAAGGTCTCTGCCTTTCTGCAGCTGTAGGCAAACCTGCCATAGGGCTTGTCTCTTACTGGGCCTATCAGTCTTGGCTGCTCTGCATTTTTCCCAAGTTCAGCTGTAAGCCATCAGGCATATGGCTCATCTCTCCCTCGGCCTCAGCAATTTGAGGGTATGCAGGTGGGAGGGCTTCTCTCCCTGAAGTTCAGCTGTGGGTAAAATTGTTTTCCTTTATCTTACATGGCCAGATCAAATATGGCAGCTTCCTTTATCTGCATCTGTGTCTGTCTCTCTCTCTGTGTCTCCATTTATATCAGACCCAACCAGAGGATGGAGACCCAAGCTGGCCCGTGCCTCACTGATACAGTCCAACCAAAAACTCTAAAGTGATCTTATCAAGTAATCTAATCAAAGGACCCTCCACCGAATTTAATGCAATCAAAGGGCATCACATCCATAGGAATAGATTACCTTAAAACCATAAACTTTCTCTTTTGGGGATTCATCCAATTCAAACTGCCACACCTTCCATTCCACCACTTTTATGTAGCTCTTGTCACAAATTACATATTTATAGATTATGAACCCCAAACCATTGATTTGTCATTACATTTTATGCATTTGTTTGTAAAGTGGAATTACAAACAAAAATACAATAGTACTGGTATTTATATGTACTCATGTCATTATCTTTACTAAAGATATTTATGTTTTCATGTGGTTCAGTCAAATGTCTAGTGTCCTTTTCTTTCAACCTGCAGAACTCCCTTTAGTATTTCTTGTAGGATGGTCTAGTGGTGATGAAGCTCCTCCGCTTTTGTTTACCTGAGTATATCTTATCTCTCCCTTATTTTTGAAAGACAGTTTTGCTGGACATAAAATTCTTGGTTGGCAATTTTTTGCTCCCATCCCTTTAAATATGTCTTTTTATTGTCTTCTTACCTCCGTGGTTTCTGATTTAAAAATTGGCAATAAATCTTATTGAGGCTCCCTTGTACATGATGTGTTGCTTCTTTCTTCTGGCTTTCAGATTTCTTTCTGTATCTTTGGCATTCAACAGTTTGGTGGTAACATTATGGGGCCTGGATCTATTTGGGTTTATTCTGTTTGGAGTTCCTTGAGTATTTAGATATATTTATTCATGTCTTTCTTTACATTTGGGAACTTTTCAGCCATCATTTGGAATCTTCTCTCTTTCTTCTCCTTCTGGGACTCTCACAATGCATATATAGGTACATTTGATGGCGTCCCACAGGTTCCTCAGGCTCTGTTCATTTTTCTTCATTCTTTCTTCTTTCTGCTCCTCAGAATGAATAATTTCATTTGTCTTATCTTCAAGTTCACTGATTATTTTTTTGCCAGCCCCAATCTGCTGTTGAACCCTTCTAGGGAAATTTTCATTTCTGTTATTATGCTCTTCAGCTCTGTTGGTTCCTTTTCATAATTTCCATCTCTCTCTCTCTCTCTCTCTCTCTCTCTCTCTATATATATATATATATATATATATATATATATATATATATATTCTCTTCATGTTCATTAATCATTTTCCTGACTTCCTTTGGTCCTTTGTATTTTCCTTTAGCTCTTTGAGCATATTTAAGACCATTTTTTAAAAAGTCTTTGTCTGGAATGTCCCAGATATGATCCTCCTCATTGAAGGAGGATCTAATGCTTTGATCTTCTCCTTTGCCTGGGCAATTGCTTCCTGTTTCTCTGTATGTTTTTTAATCTTTTGTTGAAACCTGGACATTTTGATATTTTAATGTGTTATCACTGGAATTTAGACTCTTAGGCATCTGTTCCTTAAACTTATATCCCACTAGTGTTATAATAGAGCTTTCCTTGAATGCCAGGAGTTAACAAAAGAAAACACCTTCCTGAATCTTTGCAGATTGGCCTATGCAGGTGCTCACCCTCAGAACTTATCCATATAATAAGTTTAGAGAATAACTCCAGGCCAAAGCAAAGGGACTGCCCTGGTCTTTTCAGCACATGCCTCTTTTATTGGGCATGCATGTTTGGCCCTAAGGAACTCCCCCATTTTCATGGTTTTGAATATCCCCTTTCCCTGGGAAACAAATTCCTCACAGTCCCAGACACTGCATATATTGTCTTATAGACAGCAATACCTTGCCCCAGCTGTACACTTGACTGCTCTCCCACAGCCTTCTGCAGGAGAGCTCTGTGAGCCACCTTCTATGTGTAGGGGAATTTCTGAGATAGCAAGTCCCTCAGGCCATGTCCAGGTAATTTGGGCCAGACATACATGGTCCTAGTAGATGCATGAGGATTACTCTGCCCTTTCCATAACTGGGACCAGGGATCCTTACTGAGTACAGGCCATCTCCACACTGAGCTGGTGAGTGGTGGGGGAAGGGCCAGCCAGTATGCCACATGATCCTACTGCTTTTATTTTTTTAAAAATATATTTCCTATTGAAAAAAAATGTATTTAGATTACATAAATATTACATAAAAAATATAAGGGATTCCCATATACCCCCCTTCCTATACCTCCCATATTTTCCCACATTAACAACATCTTTCATTAGTGTGGTACATTTGTTACAATTGATGAAAACATTTTAGAGCACTGCCACTAAGCAAGGATTATAGTTTACCTTGTAGTTTACACTCTCTACCACACAATTTTTTAGGTTATGTCAGTATATGTAATGGCCCGTATCTGTCATTGCAATGTCATTCAGGAAAATTCCCAAGTCCCCAAAATGCCCCGATATTTCATCTGTATTTCCCTCTCCCTACCCTCAGAACCTCTAGTGGCCACTGCCTCCACATGAATGATATAGTTTCTTCCATTGCTAGAATCACAATAAGTCTATAGTAGAATACCAGTAAGTCTACTTTAGTCTATAGTTCATTCCCCAATCCTGAGGATTCTGGGATGGTGTTGCCCACTCTACCTCTAATTGAGAGGGGACTTTGATCCCATGGGGCAGATGGATGGGACTCTCTTGCTTGCAGTTGTAGACTCTCTCAGTTCATTGGGATGGTCATTGTCCTTCATCATCTTGTTAGTTGTCCTGGTTGAGTCCACTGAACTGGGGAGTAGGTATTGCAACTCTGTTGAATTTCAGGGCCCAGCTGGCACATGGACAGCCCAGAGATTAACGTCTCTTGGATGATTGTACTGCTTTTAAATAGACTTTGCTTGATTCAGCACTCACCCTATTACTGCAATCCTCTACTGTTTTCTGGAGCTTTAAAAAAGATGTTTCCAGCAGTTCTTGCTGCTTATACAAAGCTTCTGTGGGTGAACAGAACCCTAAAGCTTCTCACTCTGCCAACTTGCCTGGGTAGTCTACCTTTATTAAGATTTGAAGGAAATTCTCAGTCTCCGACTGCAATAGCTTCAAGTCAAGGAAAAGGAGAGTTTATTTATTAACTGTATTTGAAGCACAGAATTTGCACTTATGCTCTAATGCTCTATGCCAGTTACTTACTGTTATAGGAAGGACTTTTTTTTTTCCATTGTGATGGGCTTGGAGCTTTCCTCTGTCTTGCTAGACCTACTCTCTGAATGTGTGTTCTACATTTTGCCTGGAAGAGGAACTTCCAGAATGGGATATGTGCTGAAATGGATTCCCCATGGTGCTGAATAAAATGTTATTACCGTTTTTATAACAAAAATTTCCATGCCCAAACTCATTAGTGTAGCAGGAGCTTTTCTCTTCGCCATACCATATGATCCACAACATATATATTTAAGTTCTAGCAGTATGAATGTCAGCACAACAAAATACTATTAAATTCAATTCAGATTCCTATGTATAGATTAGGACTGTTGCTTGTATTTGGGCTCAAATGTTAAATAATTATTAACTAATTCATTGAAGACATGTGCTATTCCAAGATTATTTCTTGGACAGGGTGGAATCAGTCAAATATATGTTTCATTTGCCATAGGTCCTTCTATAACTTGTTTGGGAACTTATTTGAGAAGTGAAGGTAGGAAATAGCTGTGGGCTATGCTCAGGGAGCGGAATTCTACTTCATTAAAAAAAATTAAAAAAAAAAAACATTCTCTAATGCTTACTGTGTGGATTGCCATGGCCATGAAGGACACAAAGATGAACACTTGTCCCCTAGGAATCCATAGTTGGTGACAAAGAACACTAATTTCTTAAATTAATTCATTCCAAATCATTAAGCCATTTGTTCTATTTGAAGATGCAAGAAAATAATATGGAAAATACTTTTACAATATTACTCGGTTGTGGCAGTCTGTTGCAGATCGAA
Organism: Tolypeutes matacus; assembly: GCA_026826555.1. Lineage (NCBI taxonomy): Eukaryota > Metazoa > Chordata > Mammalia > Cingulata > Chlamyphoridae > Tolypeutes > Tolypeutes matacus. The sequence goes on from JAKSZT010053928.1 coordinate 5,108,890, forward strand.
TCATGTCTCCTACAAATACATGTTCAAGTCCTAATCCCCAGTCCTGTGGATGTGAACTCATTTGTATACAGGATCTTTGAAGAGCCTAGTAAGATGGAGCCAGACTGAATCATGATGAGCCTTAATATACTACGACTGGCATCCTTATAGGCAAAGGAAATCTGAACATGATAGTAGGAGTGAGGAGTAGACAGAAGGAGACAAGTCATCATGTAAGAAACACAGAGATTGAGTTATGAGTGGCCAAAAAGCCCCCTCCAAAATACTGCAGACTTCAGAAAAAGCATGGCTTGCGTTATCTTGATTTTGTACTTCTAGCTCCAAAACTGTGAGACAACAAATTCTTGTTGTTTAAGCCAACCAGTCTGTGGTACTTTGGTACAGCATCCCTGGAAAACTAAGACAGCCCTTGAGCTAAATGGTTTAAATGCATTATCTCCTTCAATCATCAAAACAATTCTATTATGTACTAATTAATACTATAATCCCTTTTTTTCAAAGTTAGATAACTTGTCCAAGATCACCTATCAGCATTCAAATCCACAGAGACCTCAGTACCCACACTCCCAATGGCTACACTATATTATTGTCTCCTACTTTCTTGCATGACACAAAAAAGACTGTTCTTTCTGAAATAAGCCCTATGAATTTGAATTTACTCCAACTCCCTTTGGGGCTCTCTACAAGGCAGTAAGATCTTTGGATTTCACTTTCCACATCTGTCAAATGAGGGTTGTACAGTTGGCTATTTGGCCAGATTATAGTGTGGGTTTCTGTGTAGATCTATGTGTGTCTATGTTTCAGTATCAATCCCAGTGATATTTTCTTTAAAAAGAAAAAGTAAATGAATGACAGAATATCTGCATCCTTTACATCCACACATTCCATATAAGGGTGGGTTCTAGGCAGACAAGACTTTCCCAGGCTGGGTTAATGGTAATGATTCCTTGTGCCCTGACTTTTTACTCCACACTGTTCTGGTTTCCACTTTCCCACAAACTATGAGAGAGAGAAACATTTGAAATAGCATACATCAATTGAAAAAAAATCTGCTGCGTGAGACAGTCATTTTATTACAGGAGATGAACACTCACTGAAGAGCCCCGCTGGTTGGTTGTTTCAAGCATCTGATGCTTATCATAAGACTCTAAGGCTTCGCCAAGAATCAAAATAGCACAATCTATTTTAACTCATGGGACATAACTTATGATTGGCTGTATAGCAGGCCATTTTCAGTGCCTAATGCTGCCAGGACAACACTAATCAGTAGCATGGGGCCTGCCACTTAACAAATATTCAACAAATGTGAGCAAAAAGGCAACTGGAAAGATCATTGGCTTTGGGTGAGACAAATTGAGGTTCAAATTCTAACGTCACTTCTTAGTAGCTGTGTGACCTTAAGTTATCTAACCTCACTGAACCCCAGCTCTTCCATCAATAGAGGGGGACCTCAATACCTGCTTTACAAGGTTTAATGAACTAACAACCAAAATACCTAGTAAAGCAAGGAGGTGCTCAAACAATGTCAGCTTTCTTTCTCTTCCTTTAGTAAAGGACGTTAAATGAATTCTTTTCTCAACACACTTCTATTTTTGTAGTTTGAGATGAGATTCTTTTCTATGAGTTTCCTTTTCAATTGAGATCATTTCTCTCTTTTCTGAACTCACGATATTCCCCATTGTGGTTTTAACTTTTAATTACTCTCTAGATGCTTTATCTTTGTTAATTTGATCTGTTAGATTATAATCTCATTGCCAGCAGGAACTATATATTTTACTATGTCTGTGTTTCCCAGGTTAACCAACATAATCCTGTACCTTAATAAATATATTTTGATAGAAGAGAGATGCTTATTATTAATTGATTAGTTGATTGAGTGATTGCTAATTCAATCAACAATCAGTAACACTTGCTAATTAATGGTACCTGAAAGAATTGTGGAAGCCTCTTTATCCCTTCTGTATTTGCCCCATGCTAATAATCTTCTTTGCAGTATCAAATCCTCTTAAGAGGCTAGTGTAGATGCAAACATTAACCTGTTTTTGACAATTCTGTGTTTTGTACAATTTTTAAATGGATACAGAAAAGTGATGTCATTTAGTCAACTTGCCATAAAATGATTAACACTAGAGTGAATAGTTTCTTATTCCAAATCAAAATTCTACTCTGCTTAGGCTGTGTTTCCTGAGTGGGGCCAAGATATTGCAGTAGATTATACTTTCACTTACTGCTGATTCCATAGCTTCAAGGTATAGGGTGGTAGAGGAGGAAAGAACCTCAGATGAGAACACAGGTCTAGAGACGTTGAGTAAACTGGAAAAGATCACCTGATATATAAGGATTAGAGACAGGACTGGATCCTGTTTGCTAACTGCCAGGCCAGTGGTCCTTCTGGAAACCCACATGATGATTAGAGATGGACACCTACGCCCTTCACAAGTCATAGAGTCAGAAAAACAGAGTAAGTGAGGACTGAAAACGAAGGTAAACATGAAGAAATGGAAAAGAAGCAACTCTTGGTTACCCCAACTTCTTTGTTGTCCGATCAGCCATTAAAACTTCCCTGCCCACCTGCCTCCCCTCTACTGGGCAGGATGAAGCAGGGGCAGAGGTTCAGTCAGCTCTGCTTTGTGGGTCAACCATTACAGTGACAAACACATTTAAAATAGTTTCGCTATTTCCTGAAGTTCATAAAAGTCTGCCTCTTTCCTTTCTTTTTATCAGCATATGTGCTTGTCAACACTTATGAGGACAATCAGTGGGTTGGGATGAAAAGTAATTCCTCAGTCTCTGGCCTAGTTGCAGATAAACTTCCCCATCTTTGGTCCAGTTGCTGATAAATTTCCCTCTACTGTGATGACTATGGCATTATTATAATTAGCTATCATAGAGAGATTTACTCTACTCTCCACCACCCTATCCATCTGGGTGTGACCTGCTCCAGGCTGGTCTTCAATCATCTTGACCTCCTGGTTCCCAAAACATCTCCAGCCTCAGGCTAGACCAGCTGCCTGGAGATCTTGTCTGTGCTGCTCCTGACCAATCCCATCATGCCTCACAGCAGCCATCCTACCCACATATCCCCTCCCCGGCCACACACACACACACACACACACACACAACTGTGGAAAGCAGCAGATCATCCATCACCATACAGGCATTATTTCTACCCAAAATCCCACCCTTCCTCTCCTCCTAAACACTTTCACTACACTCTTTGAAACTCGCTGTCATCAGCAAACTCCTTGACATCTTCCTCTTCCCTAAAGGTATGTTCCTGCTAAGGAAATATAGGCTGTCCTCTGAGGATACTGCTTCTACCAGCCTTCTTAAATGAAGACTGCTTCTTTCCTATTTCCAAATACCTCAAGGCTAGGGGGAGGAGTAAATTTTTTCTTGGTGCCCCTTTGAAACTTTCCAGATATCTGTCCTTTCTTCCTCCTATCATCAAATTTTACCACCTTTTAAGTCTCTCACTGCTGTCATCTCCCTGTCCTCAGGTCATTGAATGTGGTGATGTCAGCATATGGTTCACTGCCTCCTTCCCCACCACAACTCTCTTCACCAATCTTGGAGTCATCCAACACCCTGACCACTCAGCTCTCACCCTTCTGGACTCCAGGAATCTTTTCCTCCTCCTTACCCCAGTCATCTACTCCCATGGCCATACCCTAGACACTCATCGCCAATAATTGCAACCCTTGGTTCCCAGACACCACACTCTCCTTATTTTCTCCTACCTCACTGGACACTTCTCAATAACTTTTGCTGGTTCCTCCTCATCTTCCTGACCTCTAGTATTGGAGTGCCACACAGCTCACTCAACCTCTTCTCTCCTCTATCCATACTCATTCCTTGGTGCTTTATAGTCTCATGACTTAAGATGACTCCCAAATTTTTATCTCCAACCAAGACTTCTCCCCTGAACTTCAGCCCTTTATACCCAAATGTTCATTCCACATCTCTACTAGCAAGTCTCAACCTGAGTAAATGGCAATTCCAAACTTTCAGTTGCTTAGGCCAAAACTGAATCTTCTTTGATGCCTCTCTCCATCTCACACCCTGTATCCCCACTACTAGTAAATCCATTTTGCTCTGCCTTTACAATATGTCCACATTCTGACCACTTCTCACCATCTCCAACCCTACCAGTCAGGTCCAAGTCCCTGCCATCTTTCATCTGGATTATTGCAATATTACTGCAATGGTCTCCCTCCCTCTGTCCTTGCCCTTTCAGTATTCTCTCAACACAGTAGGCATAGTGATACCTTTAAGTGTAAGTCACGTTTCTGTTCCAAACCCTTCAATGGCTTTCCATGTCCCTAAAAAGTGGAAGACAAATCATTGCAAGGACTGGCAAAGCCCTTGACGATCTGGCACAAAACTCTGACACTCTCACCCCCATCATTTTTGCTCTGACCTCCTCCCCTGCCATTCTCCCCTTCATTACTTCACCCCAGCCACTAATCTCCTTGCTGCTCTTTTCAATCACCAGGCATATTCCCACCTCAGGGCTCTTGCATTTGTTACCATTCTGCCTGAACTGCACTTATCTGAGATATATGTATAATCAATTCCTTTCCTTCCTTCTGCCTTTTACTCAAATATCACCTTCATAGTGAAGTCTTCCATAGCCATTCTGTGTTAAATTGCAACAACCTCCTCCAGTACTCCCTATTCCCCTTCCATGCTTTATTTTTCTCCATAGTGTTTATCACCGTCTGACAAACTATACAGTTTAATTGTCTATTTGTTTATTGTCAGTTTTTCCAAATAGATCATAAGCTTCATGAGTGCCTATTTCATTCACTGTGACATCCTCTGTGTCCAGAGACATGCCTGATGCATAGCAGGATATAAACAACTCTAAAATCTCAATCTCAAATAAAGCACTCCTTGATGATCACATCCTATCCATCAACATGCCTCTTTAAGACTGCCAATCCATGGACTCAGCCAATTTTTCACTATCTGCCTACACCCTCAGGTCCTCACAGCTCTTACTACCCACACTAGACTCTATGAGTCCTCTCACTTTCAAACATTGTACCTACGTTGTCTCATCGTCGTCCATTGTCCTCTCCTATTAAAACCCCAACACTTCCTAAACATAGCTAATTGCTTGCTCTACAACATATAGCTGCTGGGCAAGATCACACAACCATACTGTCAAGACCCATTTCAAATTTATGACCAACAATCTTAAGTTAGCACTCAATACTATCTGACTAGTAAATTTACTTACCTACCCGCTAGATGACTATTATGCACTTTCTTCTCAATCTTCAACATCCTCTCCCACCCCACTCTCAGCTGAAGACCTTGTCATATATTTCATAGAGAAATACAGATGCAGCCAAATGAAAACTGTTTCAACTTCCCACCTTCAAGTCCACTAGCTCACCTATATCTTTAGTCACAGGCCCTGGAAAACTACTGCCTGGACCTCATCTTGCTCTCCTTCACATGGACTTGCCTTCTGAAGCAGTTTCCTCTTTTCTACATCATCTATTTCTCCCTAAAATAAATCTGTAAGCACTGGATTGCTCCAAAGATCTTTGGTAACTCCCTTATCTGCCTGAACTCTCTCCCCTGGTGACTTCAAAAAATCCTGTTTTAAAATATCATCCATATGTTGATGATGCTCAATTTATTTTTCCAGTTCAGACCTCTCCCTGAGGGCTAGACTTGTATATATAACTACTTATATTACATCTCTGTTTGGATATTTTTTTAAGATTTATTTATTTATTTCTCCCCACAACCCTCATTGTTTTCCACTCCCTGTCTGCTCTCTGTGTGTTCTTCTGTGTCTGCTTGTCTTCTCTTTAGGCAGTACCGGGAACCAATCCTGGGCCTTTCCAGAGTGGAAAGAGGCTGCTCAATCTCTTGTGCCACCTCAGCTCTCTGATCTGCTGCATCTCTTTTTTTTTTTTTTTTTTACTATTTTTATTTTATTTTTTTTATTTTTATTTTTATTTATTTTTTTTTACCGGGAGGTACCGGGGATCGAACCCCGGTCTCTCCATATGGTAGACGGACGCCGAACCTCTTGAGCCACATCCGTTTCCCTGCTGCATCTCTTATTGTCTCTTTTCTGTGTCTCTTTTTGTTGCATCATCTTGCTGTGCCAGCTCTCTGTATGGGCCAGCACTCAGGCCAGCTCACCACACGGGCCAGCTCACTTTTCACCAGGAGGTCCTGGGAATCAAACCGTGGACCTCCTATATGGTAGATGGGAGCCCAATCACTTAAGCCACATCTGCTTCCCTCTGTTTGGATATTTAATATGCATCTTAAACTAGCATGGCTAAAATTGGACTATTGATTTCCCCATCATAAAAAACAAATCATTCTTAATAAATTTTCCCATCCCAGAAAATAGTACCACCACCCAGCCAGTTGCTCAGGTCAAAACCTGAGGCATTATCCTATATTTTTCTTTATCTCAACCCCTGCATTCAACCTCATTGCAAGTCCTGCCAGCATGACCTTCAGAATTTGTCCTGAATGCTCATACTATGTCCACTGCTACCACCTATCATCTTCTCTCCTTTGGATTACTCTAAGAGCCTTCTCACTGGTCTCCAGGCCTCAACTTTTGCCCCACCATAGACCAACCTCCATGGAGCAGTCAGGCTGTCTTTAGTAAAGCAGATCTAAACAAGGAAATGTCATCCCTCTGCTTAAAACACCCAGTGGTGTTTAATTTGCACTTAAAATAAAATTCAAACCACTTTCCATACCTACAGGGCTCTTCATGATCGGGCCCTTGCTCATCATCCTCCGTTCCCTTCTCATTAACTGCACTCCAGCCATACTGACTTTCTTGTCCTTCAAATGTGCCAGTCTCATTTCTCTATTAAAGCCTCTGCATTTGCTCTGCCTTCTGTTTGTTCTATTCTTCCCCCAACTTTTTGCATACTGCCAAGTCCCAACTCAGATATCACCTCAGAGGATGATCTCTCATTTCCTAGTTAAAGCAACACCCCACCCCCTGGGCATCCTTTACCACTGTACCCCATTTCTATAAACTCATAGCATTTCTCAAGACATGAAATTGTCTTTTGTATTTATTTGGTAAAATATTTATTGTAAGTCTTCCTTCTTTCCTTCAATTAGATTGTAAGTTTTTTGAAGTCAGAGATTGTCATATTCATGTCTGTAATCTCAGGACCTAGAAGAAAGCTTAGTACCTAATAGACGATCAATAAGATTTTAATTTATTATTCACCTTAATATTTTAATTTATACTCTTCATATGTAAGCTTATCTTCTTTTTTAAAAAATTACTGTCACAGTTTGTCATTGTTTATGAATTCCAAAAATAGTTATGGATTATGATTGTAAACTGGTCTGTTAGAGGTATCACTTTTAATTGATTAAATTATGATTAGGACTTTGGTTGGGCCATGTCAGTAGGGCATTGAGTCCCCACCCCTTGGTGGGTGGGGACTCACAGAGAAAACACATGGAAAAGGACAGAGTTGAGAGTTTTGAGCTGGAGCCTAGGAAGTAAGCACAAAGAGGAGCAGAGCAGGTGAGTCTGGAGAGAATTGAGCTCCAGGGAGAAAGGCAGAGCTGGTCGCCTGAGAGTCTACAGCTGGCCTTGTGCAGAGAGCCAGGTAGTTGAGCCCAGAGAGAAACAAGCCCCAGGAAGCCTGAACTCTTGGCAGTCATCGGCAGCCACCTTGCTCCAACATATGGCAACAGACTTTGGTGAGGGAAGTAACTTATGCTTTATGACCTGGTAACTGTAAGTTTCTAAGCCAAATAAATACCCTTTATAAAAACCAACTGATTTCTGGTATTTTGTTTCAGCACCCCTTTGGATGACTAATACGGAATTTGGTACCGAGGAGTGAGGAAGTGCTTTTGCAACTACCAAATTGCTGGAACAGTTTTATAAATTGGTAAGGTTTTTTTTTGGAGGAATTGTAAGAAACTTGATAGAAAAGGCTGAGATTGCTTTGCAGAGACTGTTGGTAGGGATATGGATGCTAAAGAGACTTTATGTTATGCCTTAGAATTAAATGATTAAACTATTATTAGAAACTGGAGGAAAGGTGATCCTTGTTTTAAAGTCAAAGAGAACTTAGCAAGATTAACTCCTGGTGTTTTATGGAAGGCAGAATTTGAAAATGGTGAGCCTGGGCATTTAGCTAAAAAACTTTCCAAAGTAAACTTGGAGAATGCAGCTTGACTTCTCCTTGCAGCCTATAGGAAATTGTTAGATGAGTGAGATAAGCTGAGGACTGAATTGTTAGGCACAAAGAAACCAGAAACTGATTCTGTAAATTCCAAGCCTCTGGAAATCAAGCTCCCAGGTGATAGTGCCCCATTTGAGGACTTACCTAAACTTGGAACTTGTAAATCAGGATTGAAGATGCAGTTATCTAGGAAAGACTTGTGGGAAGTCTTACTGTCTGAAGGCTTGGACCCCTGCTTCATGCATGCTAAACCAAAAAACTTTTTGAGAGAGCTGTATAAACAAAACCACCGTCAGCTTGGACAAAAAAGGATTTTGACAGGAGAGATGGAAGGAGAAACAGCTTTAAGAGTAAAACCATGGAAGCTGAGATCTGGAATTAAGACATTGCCTTAGACTCAAGAGAGGAACCCCACCCACATATACAGAGAGGGTGAGTTTGCCCAGGCAGTTGAAAAGGGTGGATGTTCCTGCCCAATGTTCAGGGAGAATTTTGCTACCCCAGGGTACAGAGAGGGTGGAGCACATTCCCCAAGGATTAGGGTAGTTAAGGTCACCACCCCATAGGTCTGAGAGGGGTGAACCTGTCCCCCATGGATTAGGGAGGGAGAGGTGGTCAACTCGTTGCTCTGAGAGGGTTGAGCCTGTATGCCAAAAGTTAGGGAGGTTGTTATCTTCACTTCACTGTACTAGGGGGGTTAAGATTCTAATCCAAAGATTGGGTAAAGTGCAGCAATCACCCCAATGCTCTTGGAGGGTGAGGTTTAGAGCTTGGTCACCACCCAGATGCTCAATGAGGGTAGAACCAAGAAAATGGCTGTTAGATAAGACTGTGGAAAGTGTGGGTCCCCAATGCAGCCCCAAGGAGAAGAAACCATCATCGTAAAAATGACTCTCAGACTTTGACTTCTAATGAAGTATGTCCTGCAGGTTTACTAGACTGCAGAGGACCCAGGACTCATGTTTCCCTCCCAGTTTCTCCTTATGATGATGAAACTATTTATCCATTGTCTGTCCATTTGTGTATTGGAAGCAGATAAATGATTTTGTAGGTTTCAGAGGTCTACAGCAGATAGGACTTTGCCCCAAGACAAACTGTATTTCTTTAAACTGATTATGATACCATTTTGTACTTAATATTGTTACTAATTTAAGGTTTTTTGAATATTGTAATGTCTTTTTGGAATTCAGAGGGTGGAGTGTAGCAGTTTGGCATTGTTTATGAATTCCAAAAATAGTTATTGGATTATGTCTTGGTCTATCAGAGGAATCACTTCTAATTGATTAAATTATGATTAGGACTTTGATTGGGCCATGTCAGTAGGGCATTGAGTCCCCACCCCTTGGTGGGCGGGGTCTCACAGAGAAAAGACATGGAAAAGGACAGAGTTGGGAGTTTTGAGCTGGAGCCTGGGAAGTAAGCACAAAGAGGGGCAGAGCAGGTGAGCCTGAAGAGAATCGAGCTCCAAGGAGAAAGATAGAGCTGGTCTCATGAGAGTCCACAGCTGGCCTTGTGCAGAGAGCCGGGCAGTTGAGCCCAGGGAGAAACAAGCCCCAGGAAGAGAGAAACCCAGGAAACCTGAATACTTGGCGGTCATTGGCAGCCATCTTGCTCCAACACATGGCAAGAGACTTTGATGAGGGAAGTAACTTATGCTTTATGGCCTGGTAACTATAAGCTTCTACCCCCAAATAAATACCCTTTATGAAAACCAACCAGTTTCTGGTATTTTGTATCAGCACCCCTTTGCCTGACTAATATAACTACTAAAGAACAAACAAACAAGGTAAAGTGGATTTATCCAAAAAGTTGTACACCAACTAGGGAAACAATTAAAATGCTAACCAATCATTAGTAAATGCATTTGTCCATATACCATATAGAATTTAAATTCAACTCTTTAGGAGTTGGTGGTTATATGTCATCTACTCTTTTGTCCACCATAAAGATACATCTCTCCCCTTTTTATGAGGTATGATCTTATCCACCCCTAAAATCTCACCATGTTATTCAACTGGGAGCTGCCATGTCCTTGCAGAGCCTGCTTCCTGGCTATCCCTGATTGGCCTGGGGTAGGCAACTGATCCAATCTGAACCAATGAAAACTTTCCCCTGGGATTTTCAAACTTTGGCCCAGAGAGAACAACTTTTAGTCCCTCTCTGTTAGCCAAGCTTCCAGTCACATGGAAGAAACTTGCTTGTGAAAACAAAGTAGATGAGCAGAGAAACAGAAAGAAGAGATGGAAAGGACCCACATGAGTTCAAGTTCCTTGTTCCAATCCCTGAGGACAAACTGTACCCCTGCACTTCCCAAGGCTTGGTTACAGGAGTCAATGGGTCCCTTTCTGCTTAAGTCAGAGGCTGGCAAGCTATAGCCCATGGGCCACATGTGGTTTGTAACCTGATTTTGTACATCTTGCAAATAAGAATGGTGCTTATATTTTTTCAATAGCTGAAAATAAAATCAAATGAAGAATGATATTTTGTGGCACATAAAAATCATATGAAATTCAAACTTCAATGTCCATAAATAAAGTTTTTTTTTTTTTGAACACAGACATATTCGTTTGTTTATGCATTTTCTATAGCTGTTTTTGCCCTAAATAGGTAGCAGTGAGTAGTTGCAACTGAGACCATATAGTCAGCAGAGCCTAAAATATTTACTATCTGGTCCTTTACAGATAAAGGGTACTAACACCTGGCCTAAGTTAATTCAAGTTATATTTTTGGTCCTAATTCCCCCATTTTCATGGTTCTGAATGTCCCCTCTTCCCTAGGAAACAGTTTCCTCGCCATTCCAGGCCCTGTCCTGCATGTCTTACAGCCAACAATCCCTTTCCCTGGGCAGCCACTTGACTGCTCACCCACAGCATTCTGTAAGAGAGCTCTGTGAGCCGCCTTCTATCCGCAGGGGAAATTCTGAGACAGCGAGTCCATCAGGCCACCACCAGACGGTTTGGATCAGACATAAATGCTCCCAGTAAGTGCACGAGGTTTATTCTCATCCCTCAGCAACTGGGACCAGGGATCCGCACTGGAAGCTTTGGAAACACGGGCTGACTCTGCACCGAACTGGTGAGGGGTGGGACTGGGGCATGGAGGACCAGCAGGACACCACAAGATCCTACCACTTCTAGGTAGTTTTTTCTTGATTTGGCTCACTCCCAGTTGCTGCAGCCCTTTAACTGTTGTCTGGAGCTTTGGGAAAGATGTTTCTGCGAGTTCTTGCTAGGTGTTCAAAGCTTCTATGGGGGCCTGGAGCCCTGAAGCGTCTCACTCAGGCAGCCATCTTAGTCAGGGCAGGACCCCCTCTATTATTAAAATCCATTCTTATTTCAGGGCCTTTGCACTTGAGGGTCTCTCTGCCTGGCATTCTCTGCCCCCACACAGTCAGCCGCACAACTTCTTGCCTTAGAAACCTGTTAAGACTTTCCCTGACTCTCCAGCTATAGCCCTCCTCCCCCATCCCATCCTATACTCTGATTTATTGACTTCTTAACATTCATCACTCCTGAAATATCTTGTGCATGTATTTATTTCCTTGTTCATTGTCTGTCTCCCTTACTAAACTATAAATGACATCAAAGCTGCCACCCTCTCTGTCTTATTATCCACAGCACCCAGAAAAATTCATACACAATATAATTTGATGAGTGGATGAATAAATGAATACATAATAGCTAAATTTACTGACTATTTTGTGGTGTTATAGGTGCTTTTCACTTAATCCTCAAAATAACCTCATAAGTAGTACGATCATTTTTCCACTTTTACAGATGGGGAAACTAAGCCCCAAAGACGTTCAGTAACTTGCTCAAAGTCATAGTGCTAACAAGAAATGGGGCAAGAGTTTGAACTCAAATGCTCAATCTACAAATTGGTTCCCTCAGTAAATATTAACCCTCTCCCCAGCCCAGGATTGGAACAATTTGAGAAATAAAACAAGAGTAAAAATGGAGATCAAAATATTACCTTTATTACTGATAGAGGCCAGGCTGAAGGATGTGGAATTTGGTCTTTTAAGAAAATAGACTAGTTAAAATTGATCCCAGATTTTGCAGTCCTGAGCTCACTATCCCCAGACAGCAGTGTGACAGGGTCCTGCCCAGACAGACTTACAGCCAGGACTGAGCAGGGCAGAACTAACATCCTCAGAGGACAAGGTAGCTCTCAAAAGAAGAAAGAGGTTGTGGACCCAAGCACGTCCAATTTCTTCCCAAATTTACCAACCACATAATTCATCACACTTCTCCAGGGGCAGAATAAATAAAAGAGCACAAGAGGCCAGGAGTATCACTCACAGAGCTCCTGTCACAGGAAGAAAACACCAGGGATGGGGGAGATCATGCCATTCTATAAAACCTCATGAGTACCAGGGGCATGCACACACACGTACACACATATGAGAATGACCATGCACATGCTCACCCATGCACACACACACAGACTGCTCTGTGTACAGTTCAGGCAGAACTCAGCTCTAAAGCAGAATCACGACAGTTATTTCAGCTTTGGTTCACTTTACATAGGAAATTCTGGCACTAGTGAGTTGTCTCTGATGCTCTGAAAATTCAGTTGAAGCAAGATTTAAATAAATACCATTTCTGAAGTCTTTGGAGCACTGTTTCCAAAATAGGGCTGGAAAGAACTTTGGGGTTGTAGGGAGAAGAAAAGGAAAATAAAAGCAAAAATAGAAAACTATGTGAGGCCATCTTGGATCCTCCAGCTCCAGTTGAGCCACTCCATCTGATGCCACATGGAACAGAGGTGACTCACCCTTGCTGAGACATGCCCAAATTCCTGACCCATATAGTAGCATCAAAAGTAAAATGGTTGTTGTTTTGAGCCACTGTTTTTGAGGTAGTTTATTTCACCACAATAGATAACTGATATAGAAGCAAAGAGACTCTCTGCCTAGAAGGGCCCACACCAAATCTTGGTGTGTATTTCTGTCTTTCTCTCCCATTTCTCAGCAAGCTCTGCTCTTTCCCCCATTTCCTAAATAAATTCTTTTTACTGGCCTAACTAAAAAAAAAAGAGGCAAATAGAAGCAGCATTTCATACATTTTATTTGATTATGAAAATTTTCTCCATTACACTATTGTACCGAACAGACTTTAGGAATTGCTACTGTTGCTACTGTAAGTATTTAATATTTGTGGCAGACACTTTTATATCAGTGAGACAACTTTTGAAAAAGTAATTGCTATGGTCTCACAAATCTAATATTTAAAAGACCTAAATTAGTCTTTTATTATCTGCCATGAGTCTTCAAACAGTTTTTAAGTTAATCATTTTTTCAACAGATGTTTATTGTGTGCTGCTGCAGATCATCTTTTCCAAAGATAGCCACAACAATATCTCCCATCCTTCATGTTCTTTGTACAATGTGACCTTGACACTCCTCCCATCAAGTGGCAGAGTCTATACCCCCTCTCTTTGAACCTGAATTAATCTTTATCACTTCCTGGACAACAGAATACTGTGAAACTGATGCTGATGTGACTTCCAAGGCTAGATCATAAAAATGCCAGGCACTTCTGCCCTGCTGTCTTGGGGCATTTTCTCTTGGAACCCAGCAGCCCTGCTGTGAGGAAACCCAAACTGGCCAACATAGAGAGACCATAAGACAAAACCATGTGTAGCTATCTTTGATGACCATGCAACTGAGATCCTGGCCAAACATGTGAGTGGTTGCCAGCTTGTGAAGCCAGCCTCTAGTCAATGCATATGTACTGTACTTGACAGTCCAGCTAAATCCCCACCCAATAGCCAGCGTCACCACCTAACATGTGAGAGAAAACACTTTCAAGTCCCTGCAGCCCCTATCCATTGGGTCACCCCCAGCTTTCAAGTCTTCTCAGATATTGTGGAACAGGAACAAGCCATCCACTGCATCAAGTTCCTGGTCTACAGGACCCTTGAGCACAATAAGATGGCTGTTCTGGAGAGTGGGTATAGCTCAGTGGCTGAGCACCTGCTTCACATGTACAAGGTCCCAGGTTCAAGCCCCAGTACCTATTTTAAAAAAATGACTGTTCTATACCTCCAAATTTTGGAGTGATTTGTTATGCAGCAGTAGTAATTGCAATAACAAGGCAATAGCCCACTATGTGCAAGGCACTGGGATCATGAGATGAGGAGTAGAAAAATGTTTGAGACCTCAAGGAACTTATCATTTTAACTCCCCATTTACCAATCTAAGTTATTATGTCAAGTTAAATGTTCCCTCCTCCAGAAAGTTTATCTCATACATCATCCACTTTCAGACTTTAAGTAGCCCTACTTTGGCTTGTGGCCCACCTGGGCTTACCTCAACATAGCCTTTCAAGTTTCTTCTTTAACTAACTCTACTTGTTGGTTCTCATGTGCTCCACAAGTAGACAGTAAACTCCTGGAAGGCAGATACTGCACCTTGTTTCCTATCATATTTCCCACAACTAGCTCAAGTCTGGTACATAGTAGATACTCAACATTTACCAAAAAATTAAGCCACCACACAATAGCCAAATAAAAAAAGTCTGCTTCATTTTCCCTCAAATGTCTTCCTGAAAATATAAAGATGAACATTATTTTCTTTCAATAAAACAGTGTATGTATTTAAAAAGGTATAACCTAAACTTTGCAGCCAGCCTTATCTCTCATGTCTACTCACTGCACTTCATGACCTTCCCACACTATGCCCTTCTCTGATTGTCCCATGCCTTGGCCTTGTGCCTTCTCTTCCATTTCTAGGAATTCTTCTCCTTTTCTCCATCTGAAAAACTCATATTCTTTTTTCAAGATATAACTCACATTACTTGCTTCATGAATATGTCTACAAAAATGTTAAGGACAGGATTCTTTTTGTTCTTTTTTCTGTCCCCATAGCATTTTATATTTACCTCTGTTACTGCAACATGTTCATTGTAATTTGTGTAAACTTGATTATCAATTCAATTTTCCATTCAATACACCAACAAGCTCCAACAACCCCCAGTGGGTGAAGCACTTCAGATGCACTCTTCCTGCACTGTGCTGTCCCTAGGTGACAAGACATTTTATTTTATTTTTTATTTTTTTAAAGATTTTATTTATTTATTCATCCATCTCCCCCCTGCTGCCTGCGCTCGCCGGGCCAGCCAACCGCGCCGCGCGGGCGGGCCCGCCCCCACCAGGAGGCCCCGGGAACCGAACCCGGGGCCCCCCACATGGCAAACGGGAGCCCCACTGATTGAGCCACAGCCGCCTCCTATGACAAGACATTTTAGAGAACTGCTTTTAATATTTGCTTTTTTTCCCAGCCCTTTGGGCATATGTCTGTGGGAGCTGGCAAAAAGGATAAGCTGGCTCAAATTCTTCCCTTTTTTCCCACACTGTATTTTTGCCAGGAGATTCTTCTATCCCACCAACAAGTGATTCTCTTACCACCAAGCAATACCAACCCACCAGCACAACTGAGGTCTATAGCTGAGGTGCCACCACACTTGCTGGTATTTCTGTCTCCCACAGCTCCTCTATTTGCTTCTTGAGGGCCAGAACCTTGTCTTCATTTTTCACACAGCTGTCTGAGAACCTACATCGTACCTGGCACCTATCAGGAGCTCAATGAATGCATAAATGATTGGTTATTTAGAATATTCAAAAGACTCCTAGCAGTTATTATTATACAATCAAATTGTTTTTAACTTGCAACTTTTACATATATACAAGGACTAGAGTGGTTTATACATGATCCTGGGGATTGCTTGAAAATATCACATAGCATATATATTTTCTTTAACAAGAATTGATTTAGGGAAACGGATGTGGCTCAAGAGGTTAGGCGTCCGTCTACCATATGGAGAGACCAGGGTTCGATCCCTGGTACCTCCTGGTAA
This sequence comes from Tolypeutes matacus, assembly GCA_026826555.1. Taxonomy (NCBI): domain Eukaryota; kingdom Metazoa; phylum Chordata; class Mammalia; order Cingulata; family Chlamyphoridae; genus Tolypeutes; species Tolypeutes matacus. The sequence goes on from JAKSZT010053928.1 coordinate 5,124,959, forward strand.
AAAAAAAAAAAAAAAGAATTGATTTAGATCGTAAACATCTACTTGTTATCCTCATTATTGTGTGGATAATTGTTCATCTCCAGGAATATTTAATCACAGTGGGTGAGACTTTAAATAATATTACTTAATATATTAGTACTCCAATATTCATCAAAATAACATGGTACCACTTTATTTACAAGGTCCTATTCTACTGCTGTAGAAATAATATCAGGTTCCAACAAAGAGTAGAGTTGACTTTTCTTAAAATTCTCTCCCAAACAGAAAACTTATCTTACTTCTATATACATTATGTTAGGTATTAAACTGATGGTATATTTCAGCAGCAGCACATACATTAGGAACATAAATTAAAAGAATTAATTAGGGAAGCGGCTGTGGCTCAATCAGTAGGGCTCCCGTTTACCATATGGGAGGCCCCGGGTTCGGTTCCCGGGGCCTCCTGGTGAAGGCAAGCCCGCCCACACGGCGTGGTTAGCTGACCCAGCGAGCACGAGCAGCAAGGGGGGGATAAATGAATAAATAAATAAAATCTTTAAAAAAAAAAAAAAATTAATTAGACACACTCCTGTAACTTCAGAAATACATGCAATATTTGAATTATCTTTTTCTCATCAGTTAGATTGAGTCTTTTCACTCACCTCAGTTAAGTTCACTGGAATGTAATAAGCAAACCCTTATTGTAGAATATTATACAGTATGGACAGTGTCCTAAATATATTATTTGAAATAACACTTTAATATTTTCTACACTCACTTGGCTGTGATGTAGGCAATATAGAAAAATTTGCTCTTGGGTGTAGTATAGTTTATATGATTAAATGCTTTATTCATACTCATATGTCAATCTATTAGTGTGCTGTTAATTCAAATGTTACTATGATGTATTTTATCCCCATTAGCACATTCATCACAGGTGGATGTGAAACTAAGACAAAGGTATATGTTCTCATTAATGATGAGCAGCCTATTCATCTTACTGGAATGTAATTAATGTTAGTTACAATCCTTAATTTTTCACTGTTTGTCACAATGCATATTTAACATTTCTCTTGTCCTTTCTCAATCGGCTTCCTCTTATCACATAGCCAATTCAAAAAGACATATATTTAATTAAATCTGATGTTTCATTTTAAAAGTATTTTATACATGTGTGTTTCTGAATGTTTGTTGCAGGTCCCATGTCATGAGACTTAATATTGGATGTAGTAACTCAAAACAACAGTAAGGGGATTGCATGGTCCATCTTATTTTTGAATATATATGATTAATGTAACCATTTGCTCAATTAAGCAAAAAGTCTTAAAGAAACATTGTTATATTCTGTACCACAGCTTCAATTGAATAGAGTTATTTCTTAGGTTTCAGCAAAGAAAAAGCATTTTTAAAAACATGTATTGTTGTATATTACACAAATGCATAAATACATAAAGATATCTAATCTTCTCTATACCAGACCCTGTTACAAAGTGTTCTCTGTATGGTCACTCATTTAATCCTCACACCATCCCCTAGCAGGTAAGTACTATTATTATTCCCATTTTGCAGCTGAGGAAAGTGAAAAAGAGGTTAAGTAACTTGCCCCAAGACACACAGCTAGGGAGTGATGGAGTGGGGAGCCACACCCAGGCAAGCCTGACTCCAGAGCTTGGGCACTTAATCCTTCTATTCTGCTCCTCTTCTCCATAATTCCTAACGAACCTCATTATTTAATGATAGTACACTAAATATACATGAAGTCTAAGCTAAGGTTCTGAATTTAGCTGTATTTAAAGATCATTTTTTTCATCATTTTACTTTCATTCTACTCTAACAACATAAATGTGTTGCATGAAATATCTATAAATTATTTGTAAAACAAAAATCTTTAAGCTATTTGAGGTCAGAGAATGATTTTAAATTTCTTGCTGTATCTGGAAAAATACTTGTATACAATAAATGTTAGATATTTTAACAAATAAATGAAATTTTTTTTAAATTTAGGGTTCCAAGAACAATGAGATTAATTCAGGCCTTAGAAAGATTACAATTTTGAGGGTACAGTAATTATGTATTAAAGGTTTCCAAATTAGATTCAAACATTCAGTTGGGTCTCCTCCACTCCAAATACCCAAGTTTAAAGTTCAGTCAAGCATTTGGATATTTCCCAGAAAACAGACATTTGATATTGAAATGGGTACGATATTCCCCAATGCACAACTCAGGTTTTCAAAAATTGTAACCCTATTTTTCTATAACTGAAGCAAGTTTCTGTTTCAATAGAAACTCAAGCCTTCATTCTGTCCTCTATTAGAAAACCTTTTCCAATTCAAAGAAACGTGGTCAAATGAGGGTTTGCTCAATTGATTCAGAATAACTTTGGTCAGTTTAGGCTCCCCCTCCTCACCAGGGAGGCACACCACCCTGGTGCCCAGAGGCTCAGGTAGCATCATGGCATCCGGTCATCCACCTCATCTGTGCACCTGGGCATCTTCAGAAGGGTATGTCGTCTCCTGCCTGGTCCTCAGCTATCCTCATTTCTACAAGCTGGTATCTACCAGAATGGCGATATCCCCATGTGGTCTCTAGCCAAAGAGTCTATTTTGTACCTGGGGCTGTATTCCCTCACACCAGCCCTGGCCCCCCGGGGCGGCCAGCTCTTGGCATCATGTCCATGCAGTTGTGGGCCAGGCAGGAAAGCATTTCACGGATCTGTGATCCTGTCACAGACCCAGCTGCCCACATACACCATAGTATGGTACACGGGCAGCTCTGTGTTGGCCCCCAGGGCCCCAGCAAGCTCCTCTACCTTCAGAATCCCTAACACTATCTGAGGGCTCTTCACACATACTCACACACACACACACAGTAATACACACAAAGAAGATCAGTAGTAGGCACAGCATAGGCGTCCCTTTAGGAGAGACAGTCACTGGCTTCTCATTATTTTGGTCTTCTTTTCATCCCACAGAGAAGGAAATCTTTCTTTTGAAGGGCTGGGGATGGTGACAGGGAGGGATGTTCTTGATGCATTCTTCCAAATCTTTCCTGTTTGTCACCTGGTCCTGGACCATGGCTTAGAGCCTCATGACTGAGAAGCCCCTCACCTTGGGGCCAAGAGAGCCTCCTACTTAATGGCCTCAATGGGGGTGAGAGGTTGTGTGAAAGGGAATAACTGCTATTCAGTGTCACCCCTGGCACAGCACCAGACAGAAAACAGGAGCTGGATCGTTAATATATCTTTAATTCTAATCTCTCTTATTCTAATAAATCTTCAAGTCATTCTTAGTTCTTTCTAGTGTTTATTAGATACTGTAGTGATGTATTGGCATCCTTTCCTTTCTTAGAACAGCTCTCTATCTTTTTTTCTGTACACAATTTATTTTCCAAACAATTTTCCAATAATGATTTTTGTTCGGACATACCAAAATAGTGTGAGGTGGATTAAACCACTTTTCACCGGGGCATGTTGGCCAAAGTGGCTGAAAACCTTTAAAAAGCACCTAAAGAAAGTGAGGTGAACTACTTCATTTTTCCTTAATTTTATTGCAGATTCAATGTAACCACTGTTATACTGTAAGCATTTTAAATGAAAGGAGATATTTTAGGTAATGTTTTTATGATAGACAATATTTCAAACTAAACCCATATTTAGCTTATTCTTTATATCTCCACATACCTAATACTCCTGAAAATAGCAAATTTGAGAGCACTAAGAACCTGCTCACATATGAGTAAAGACTGAGCACGCTTTGTCTTAAAATAACCAACATCTTCCCACAAAGCCAGATGACCTCCACACGTAAAGATTATTACAGGTTAACTGTGAGCTTCTGAGATGAATCAGAGACTGTCAGAGAAAGTTGCAAGTTGTCGATTTTACAACGTCTGCTTTGTTATATGTAGACCTGGCTTTTCCTTCTCCAATTACATTCAAAGTAAACTTCTTACTCTCTGGGAAATTATTCACAGCAAATCAATAAAGGCAATAGGCATCTTGGTGCTTTTATTTTGGAGACATTACATAAGCCATCATATTTACACCCCAAGAGACTAGAAAGAGGAAAATGTTTTCATCTCTATTTTCAGCAGAGAAAAATGGAGGCATGTATTGATTGAAACCTTTCCAACCTCAGGTGCAGTAACTGTCAGGGTAAAACATAGCTCTCCTTACTACCAGAGCATGCCTTTGAGATGTGTCCCCCTTCCCACGCAGTGCAGAGTAGTGAGCGAGTCTCTGCCAACCTGCCAACCAGCCCCAAAGTGCGATGCCACCTTTTCCTGTTTAATCTGCCCCCGCCTGGAGGTTAACTAGACCGAGGCGATGGCGGCAGTGTCAGAGGCCGCACGCCGCAGAGCACAACCTCTGCAGAGCAGCCCCCTGAAAGGAAGAGGTAGTGGCTCTTCCCTGGATTCCCAGCATCCGCAGCGTGAGCCATCGACAGCAGTGGTGGTCTGCTGGTGCTGCTGCCAGGTAGATTTAGGTGAATCAGTCTCTCTGCGTGGAGCTTTAAACCAGTGTGTGTCTGCTACAGACCAACCCCTTTTTTCCCTGTCCCAGAAGAGGCTTCACTGCTGGAGCGACGCTCTAAGCTTTGTGTAATCAAAAGCCGTTGATTAAATCGGACCCAGTCCTTCTACTTGCCATAGCTTTGTGTGACCTCGGAAAGCAGCAGTGCTATAAAACAGCCCGATCTGCCGCTAGGTGGGCTGGCAAAGAAGAGCTAAACACATGGTTGATTTCAAGCCACGTTACATCTCCACGTTGCAAAGCTAGCTATAAAGCAAGCCAAAAAAGCACACCTGTGGGTGAACGTTTCTCACAGACAGAGGCCACTCTGCTTCTAAGAGGGCTGTTGTCCTTCCCACTGGGAGTTTTTAAGCCACTTAGGGACAAGCGATCATTTGAACAGGAAATTGTTCCTGTTTCTAAATGATTCAAAAAGAAAAAGAAAAAGAGGAAGGGCCCAGGAAAGATGCTGCTTTTCTGACATCTAACCCATGGTATATACACATGATCACACAAAGAGACCGGTTTATAAGAATTAACTCAAAGAGATAGCTGCTTACTCTGCTTTCCACCTGCTGTTTGTTTCATCCTCATGCTTTGTTTTGGCAAACTGGGCTGCATTCTCTCCCCCAGCCTCTTAACCCTCCATATGGAACTCAGGTGGCCTCCTGTTCAGCCCTTTATTGGAATTCCACCTAACTCGTCTCCTCAGAGCAGAATGAGGTGTGGGGGTGCTCTGGGTAATCATCTGGCACCACTTTAAATTCTCATCCCTTTAAATAAGCTTCAGCACTCATTTATGAACACGAGGAGTACTGCACAGGCAAGGAGAACAAGAGGACATCAGTGACGTTGCCCCCGAATAAAAGCAAAGGCCTGAACTGAGCTGGTCCTCCTCTCCTTAGGGGGCACTTTGGCTCCCACCTGTTGTCACTCAAGCATACCTCCTGCATGGGGAGATCTCTCCAAACTCCTCCCACCCCCATCCTTTGTGGTATAGCAACACATTCCTCCCAACCACATGCATTATTCCTCCCAACCATATGCATACTCCCCGAGAGGCATTCTAAATCCAATTTTAACCGTCCTTTCCTCCCCCTTACACTTCCATTATATTTCGAACTCCCTAAAAATTTGGTGCTTCCAGTACCACCTGCCTGGTTCACCCCTAAATCCAACTCTAATGCTCTATCCTGCCCTATCTCTGAATGAAGCTGAGGTCTGGACCAAGGAACGGTTCGATGGGCTAAGACAGAGGGATCAAGTGGCAGCATTGAGGAGCAGTGAGGAGGGTGATCTAGGACTGGAGCAAGGAGAATTAAGAGGATGAGATGTCAACATCCACTCTGCACCTCTCTGAATGCTGGGATAGCCATGCGGCCACTAGATGGCTCTAAGGGGGCCTCACACTCTGAGGCTCTGTGTATCGCCTCTGCCACACAGAGGGCCCCACTCCCCACCCCCTAAGACCCGTACCCGTCTTCCCAAACCACTATATGAGCTGGTCTTTGCAACAAATGAAAAGACTTAATGTTCATTTGAGTTCAAGAAAAGATTTCATCATTTCTTCAACCTATTGGTCTTAGAGTTCCATTAAAAACATAAATATTGGTATGTATTATCGAGAGCTGTAACGGGGCATCATTGTTGACATGGGGTGCATCTGAGGGCACATTTGCAATGAAAATGAGCTTCTAACACATTCCTGTTTAGGTGGTTGCTCAGCATCACCAGCCACTGGTTAGTTCATTAATATTATTCCGTGAAAAATATTTCTTTATGGAAATCAGTCTCTTTCAAGTTCATTTAAAAGGGATATTTCATAACGTTCTAGTATGGGAATTACTTTTATTTTATTATAACAAAAATTGAATTGAGAACTTAGACCTTTCATCTTTAAAGGTGTTTTCTTTATAGTTTTGAATGTCTTGTGATTCTAAAAGCTTTTAAGCTATGAAACAAGACACAGAGGGTTAAAGTAGAAATTAATTCTAATAAAATTGGTTCAGGTGATATTATTTACTGTTAGTCAATCAAAGAGCAGGCATTTATTATTAAAATTTTATAAGGGAATCATCTGCCTCATATGGAACGAAATACATATCTGAAATAGTAATGTCAGTAGGGGAAAGTTTATGGCAAAAATTTAATTCTATGTAACTATTCTTTTGTTTTTCTCAGTAAAAGAAAGGCTAAATGGTAGATTCTATAGTGTGAACTGCTTCTAAGAGGAGAAATTGATGGAATGCTTTTGTCGCCTGTTACTTCTCCCAGGACGCTGCACAAGGGCACCGTGGGTACTATGAAATTGTGTTTTCCACCTTGTTAGTTTTCCTTCATTTAACAACCCAACAGAAGGAGCACCATTTGTGTATGCCTGAGACCTGCAAGGTGATTAGGTTTTTATTTTATTTTTTTAAAAAGAAGAAGTAATATCCCCCCACCCCCTATTTCTAATGTATTTTTGATGTAGCAAATCATTTCATAATTACATTTGTGCTCATTCTGTATCTACTCAAAGTATATCTGAGAAGAAAAAGAAACAGGATATACAGTCAACAAGAGGCATTTGCACCTGGGCAGCCTGCCTGCAGTTGGCTGAAGGAACGGGTCATGCAGGCAGCTGAACATCAAGGTTAGAGCCAAACCTTGGTCAAGCCTGAACAGCGGCTCGCTTCCATAATACCTTGGCAGCAGTCAACCTGGCTTCAGGAAATACTTGTCTGGAATGACGAATAAATGTTAATAATGATTATTTTCAGTAGCATGGTATAGCCAAGCCCTCAAAAAGAGGAAGTTTTCATTGATAAGGCATTTCATTTAAACATTGAAATCTGGTGTAATGTGAAGTATGAAATAAGTTTTGAAAAGAAGCTGATGATTAAGAAGAAATGCAGTGGGCATTTAATAAGTGGAGGAACCGCAAGATAATTAACTGGCATGCATAAAGATTCATGCTTTATACCAAAATTTTAATTTTGCACATAAATGTGCCTGATGTAGGCAGCATTTAATCACCTAGCTGACAGGAGTAACTACTTTCATTTAACCTTGACTGAAGATCATGAATTCTAACAGGTTTAATTGGATACATCATTTAACAGAATGAACAGAGCAAATTTTTCTCAATTCATAGGTTCTGATTGACATGCACCAGCAATAAGGCGTTGCACAATTACAGCTGCTCTGCATTCCTGCCCTGGGCAGCAATTGCCATAGTGATGTGACACCATTGGATCACTGTGGCACGGGAACTATACTGAATCTCCCCTTGTTTTGAAAAGGGCAATGCTTTAAAAAAAGAATGAAAGAGAGGAAAAAGAGAGGGAGACTAGAAAAGAATGGGGCTTGGACACTTTAATAATTTTTTATATTAAGCACATTTATATGCACATACTGTAAAGGAAGGAATATGTCTTATCAGCCACAGGGGAAAATGGGGGAATAATGGCATTATCTTTTATCTGTTTAGCACATTTCATTTCAGAGTGTTAGAAAAGACTAGAGGCAAACAAAACAGGCTCAGAAAAGAGGACCTAGAAGAAAGTCATGCCAGCCTGAACTCTCCAACACTTCTGAAGGAAATACAAGGTCATGTGAGCTCTTGATGCCGCCGCTTTACAGGGGAGGGCACTGTTGAAAAGTGGGCATCTCTCCCCACCAGAGTCCAACACACACTTGGGCATTGGGACCCTGGGTTTAAGTGAGAATAGAAAAAAGATAAGATTTGAGCATTACTCTACTTCTCTCCTCCTTTGCTTCCCTTTAAAAAAGGCCAAATGAATCCAGGAGGAAAAAGAGGAATAAAATTTCCAAAGTGAAATTATAAACCTTTTCCTTCTTATAAAATGTAACAACATCAAACAGGAAATTGCTCAAGTGGACGGATCTTGCCTCAGGCCGCTAGTCCTTGGTCACCCTCAAATAGCTCAAATGCCTTTGTGAATATTCCAGAGAGAGCCAGAAGACTGATACCTCATGAAACACTTGCAAATCCTGTTACTTTCTGACACAGGGAGGAAAAAATGAAAAGAACTAATTTTTTACAGCTTTTCCTCTGTGAATCAAATATCAATAGTTTCCTGACTGTTGTTTATTCTCTTTCTCCTCATTATCCCTGTTGAACAAACATATTCAGTTACCAAAATAACTGCACTTACGCAGGCTCGGAGCATTGTATCCTCCCACCGTTCCCAAGTCACTACGTAATAAACATTGATGTGCCGTGGTCCTTTCATGTCACCTCCTCCTACCGGCCCCCCCCCCCCCAGCACCACTAAACTGGGGGTTTTTTGAGGACAGACCCTGTACCCTTCATTTCCAACCCCAGTTCCTGAAGCAGTGTCTGGTGGGTGATCCTGTAACGCCATGGGAATTCAGTGAGCCAATTGAATGAGTCGGTGAGAAGCTTAGAGTTGTGTAGAATCACGATCCTTCTATTTTTCCTCTCCCGTCTTTTCCTTCCCCTCACCTAGTCTTTCTACCTTTCTTTCCCACTTTTTTCTTTCTTTCCCTCTCATTCCTAACCCTTGCAAATATTTATTCATTTAGCCAAGGTTTACGGTGCATAAGCTAGAGGCAAGGTACTGTGCTGGGTGGTGGTGCTTCCAAGATTAAAAAGCCCAAGCTTCTCTCTTGCAGTAGTAGTTCACAGTCTAGTAGGGGAGAAGGGTGAGAAACATATAATTATGCGATAATATTATTTGTATTGTACTGTGATGAGCAACAAGGCTGTGTGAACCAAGTAGAGGGTAGAGTTGTGACTCCTTTGTCTGGGGTTTTAGAGAAGCTTTTGCGAAGGAGGTGACATATTCGAATGAGGAGTAGGTTTGGAAGTCTGGAAGACTAAGCAGAGAAAACTAAGCAGAGTTCTAGGGTGTGAAATAGCATGACTTATTTTAGGAATGGAAAGTAATGCTGTGTTGCAGTGGTATACATGGGGGTAGGAAAGAGGGTGAGATGAAGTTCGAAAGGTGGGAAGGAGCCAAGCCATAGCATTTCCTGTGTGATATGCTGAGGAATCTGGATTTTATCCTAAAGGTAATGGGGAGCGTTGAAGAGATTTTAGTGGAAGGTCTGTCTGTGATTTAGAAAAGTGACTCTGACAAGTGATGTAAGGGATGGATTTGGGCCAGAAAAGAATAAAAGCCTAGAGTCAGTTTCAGTTGCTCTTATAAAAAGCCCTCTTTCCCTCCCCCTCACTTCCACGGCTTCTATGGAGCTCCCTGACTTCTTGCCTTCTTAAATTCCTGCCTTCTTTCTTTCCTTTCTTTTCCCTTCTTTCCAGTTCCCTCTGCTTTTCTTTCCCCCCAAAATGATCTCAAATTATCTTCCAAAGAGTTTTTGAACAATTAATCTTTGAAATTTGGTAATATTCAAAAAGGGGGTGGTTACAAGCCTCAAGATTCTGCACCTCTGACAGGAATTTCCAGACTCTTCTCCATTTTTACCAGGGAGAGGGCAGGAAGGAATGGCCACAAGCAGGAAGGATTTAATTAAAGAATAGGAAGACAACTGAAGAGAAATTCTGGGCCTCCTTTTTCCCAAGGAGCCGTGGAGACTGCTGAGGGGACCTCTCTTCCCCTGCCCCCAGCCCTGGGTTCCCACAGGTTCCTTGACGCTCCTGGATGGAAGCCAGAGCCTCCATCCCTGGTGTGTGCCTGCCCTTGGCACTCTTGCTTCCTTCTGACCCCAAACATCAAGGGCCCAGCACTCAGGCCGAACATAGGTACAGAACAAGGGTATCACCCTCCACACCTGCCAACGAGGCAGCCAGCCAGTGAGATTCGATGCCCCTCCCGCTCCACCCTCTTGGCCTTCCCCTCAGGTGCATTAATAAAAGGGGAATTTAAGTAAACTCCTGGGTCACTGCACTCGCCGTCCCCACCTCCCACCCCCGAAACAAACTACCTGGGTCTCTTAGTCCTCAGCTGGGTTCCATGTGGTACCAGTTGGCTATAAATTCCCTTCCTTCACTTCCCCTCATTTGCATGTCTTACCCACCTCCCTCACTAAGTTGTGAACATGTGAGGTCAGGGTCTACATCTTATTCATTTCTATACCATCCTTCCCCTTCCCATTTATAGCACAGTATCTGGCACTCGGTAGCTGTTTGTCTAATAAATTATCTAATCGGAGGGTTCACAAAGAGAAGAGATAAGGTTCTTCCTGGTGGAAGGTTTCTCGCCTCGCCAGCTGTGTGATCATCAACGCAATTTAACAGCATAAGATGTTAGGCAGACTTTGCAGTATCCTCTTTTTCCTCTTAATCCAGTTTAATAGTCGGCATTGGCTTTGTGGGTGCACCACCAAGAGCCAGCAGTTTGGAGAGGAGGGAGGGGTGTAGACAACCCAGAAGGGTGGAGGAGGAAGGTTCAACTGGCTTGAGGAATTTGAAATGGTGATTAGATCAGGACCAGTGTAAGAAATCACTCCACAGACTCAAGACATCCTGAGCAAGTTTCTTCCCTAAGGTTTGGTAAGTGATTCTTTCCCATTTCCTGTCAGGCAAGTGGCCTCAGGTTTTCCTGGGGTAAAACAGACTGGTAATAGCCTAGGAGCCCTTGGTAGCAGACATTAGTATTTGAGATTCTCATATAAGTTAAGTCACTGAGAAGAGTTATTGTGGTTCTTACTAATTATTCCAGTGTTGATGCTTTTCATAACAAACATTATGAGTAAAATTCTACACATTGCTGTATCTATAAGTGCCTTCTCAATGCACTATGAGAGCATAAACCGTTCCCCTTTCTCGGTGGAAGTTCTTTAGAAAAACTAAATGAGCAGATGATTTGTTGAAAGAGAACAGCAAATCAGAAACACACACACAGGGAGAAACAGTTCTTTTGCAACTTGAACAATGAGTCCTCTTGAGCGTTGCTTTTCTTTTCCAAATCTCCATCTTCTCATCTTCTTCTCACAAAGAAGCACACAAAAATCTCTTGAGCACACGCACATTCACAGCCTTCATTTTCCTACCCATTCTTTGCAGCTATCCTTGGTGAGCTGTCATTGCATCCCATCTCACTGGACCCCCCAATCTCCTTGCTCCCTTTCTCCATTACTTCCCCAGCTGGAAGCGTTGCTCTCACAGTTGCTGGCCCAGCTCCCCAGTCTGACTCCCTCCCTCTGAGCCATCGATTCATCACAGCTCTGCACATCTCACCTTAAAAGCTTCCCCTAGGTTTTATCTTGCCGTCAGCTCTCAATGCAAAATGTTTGGGAATACTTTGCATTAAGTGCGTTATTGGCACTAATAGTACATACAAATCAATTGTATTAAATCTTCAGGGCCTCAGGTAATTTGTCCGGGAAAATGACAGTCTCCATTTTCCCCTAGGATTTTGAATTTGTTTGTATGTTCTTTTTTCCTCGGTGCTATTTTGAACAAACAACAAAAATTACATAAACTGCCGAATATCCTTTTCTTCCATTTTCCCTGCTGCACCTTCTCATTGTGTGAATTGGCACAGTCTCCCAAATGCAGTTGTGTTTACTGCTTGGGCACACTGTATAATTTAACTTTCTGCAATATAAAATAAGTCAGCGGCGATATTTTTACTTGTTCTGACAATGTCCAAAGTTGTCTCGCACTGTTGTTATTTAAAGGAACTAGACACAAACCTGGCTGCCTTAACCACGGCCTCTGGGAGGGCTACAGCTGAGAAAATCCGCTGTCAGGAAGATGTGAATAGAACTAACAAGACTATTGAGCAGGCCAACAGATTAGTGAAAGGTCTGGAGGTGAGGTCCTACAGGGCAGACTAATGAAGCAGGCTGCAGAAAGCACTTCTTTGTTATACACTACTGATCTGGCAATAACAGCAGCACTTAGCAAAGAGCCTGATGAGCTGAAAAAATTATGTCATTATCACTCATTTTTTCATAATAGAAACATGTTTTTGACCTTTACATTTCCTTACATTTTAGCATGCTGTGGCTTGTATTAACTGTAAGATTACCTAGTGACTAGCATATTCACGAAGTCCTCCAGGAAAGGGAATTGTTGCTCTTTCTTGAGTATTAACAAATAAAGTTGGTGCAATAAAAAAGCAAGGCTTGATTCGGAACAATTAGACAATGCTAATGATTGAGCCCTAGGTTGGTTTACCACGAAGCGCAACGCAATTTGTCCGACTTAGTTAAGGAATATGATAATGCCCTAATTATCTTTCTAAGATATGCCCTGGATATTACAGAGGAGACAAAGAATAAAGGGTGGCAAACCATGAATTACCCAAAATAATCCATATTGTTAAAGGTTGGCTCCTGAGAAAGTCTGGTCACTGGCAGCTTTCTCATTTGCCATTCATCTATTGTTAATTTAATCTTTTGTATATATTCAAATTTCTTTGCCTGGGTTAACATTTGTTGGGAGAATGTGTCTTCTTGTTCTCTGCCATTGTAGGAGGCATGTTTTTCCAAGCAGCGGCTTTCCATTCCTTTCTTTTATTTTGGTAACTGGACTTGCAGTGGGCCAAGAAAGCATCCACCCACTGCTAATTAAACAGATTTATCCAACTGAATATCGTTAGGAGAATTTAAAATATAAATTGATGAGTGCTTGTTTAGTGCCATTTGAAGTATAAATTGAAAGGATTTATCGGCTGAGAAGAAAAAGTCTCAGTGTCTCAGATGAAAGCCGGAAAATCTAATGAATTTAAATGTATCCCACCAGGGTAGCCATATTTCTTCTCACTGTGAGACATTGATGTCCCTCAAATTAATGGAAGTAAATTACTATCTTAATCTGACAAACCTATCACTGTTTTATCAAATCAGTTTGCCAACCCCCAAATAGATCAGAGGAAATAGTAGAGGAGTAGCAATCGATTTCTTTCTTCCAAAACAGTAGTGTGAACCCAATACTCTGAAAGGATGTCCATTCCAGAGCCCTGAAAGCCTTACTTTCACTCAATTTGATGGAGTGCTTTATGCAAAAAAGTTGCCTATGGGAACAGGCATTCCCAAGAACCACCCCCTAACCCCAGCGAGTGCCGGATCGTCCAGCGTTTTCCAGGCTTTAGCTGGGCGCTTCTGCCATAATGATTCTGTGGCCTCCAGAGGACGCTCCTCCGGCATAGGAACCACTTGGTATCTGGCTCCTTTGCCAGCCAGTCTAGCCTGAGGCTTCTTGAGAAACCTTGTTGCCACAACTACCCAGTCAGAGAGCAAATTCTACCACCACATGGTGGAAATGCTCAGTGTTTCTACTCCAAGTCTTCTTAGTTGAAACACTTGTCCCGTTTATTTTGAGGCAATTTTGTTGCAAATGAAAGCACGGGGGCCTGTGGAGCAGTGCTGAAATGCAGGCACTTCTGTACTTACTTCTGCGATGACAGGGCCCAACCATAAAGATGTCACAAAAACACTGTCATCTCTGCTTCTCTGGCAAATTGGGCAATTAAGGCTTATTTCCTGCAAGTGTGTCTTCCTTGAGTTGTATATCCCAAGTACTTAAAAATGTTTTGATATTTAGCCCATTAAATAGTACCATCCCAGAGATGGAGATTGCCTAAAAACGTGTGTCTTTTCCCTTCTTTAACCTCTATTTTTGTACTATTTCATATTTTGTCTTCTAGTTTTCCTTATTTTCTTCATTTACTTTCTCCTTCCTGTTTCTTTTTTTTTTTTTAACTTCCAACTTTTTTGTTCTTCTTTCTTTCTTCCTTACTCATGTCATATCTTTTTTTTTTTTTTTTTACTTTCTGTGTATTTTTCCTTCTGTATTTTTCTGGGTAAAGGTAGAAATCTAATTATTCCTGATCAAAATAAGGCAATCCTTTTGGAGTTGACTTAAATTTTTGTCTCTTCCTTTGTAAAACACAAAAATGGTCTATTACAATAAGTCCTGTGTTTACAGTTTTAAATTTATGTTTGGAATAATCAGGGTCTTCATTTGTAAGTTCTAAGCATTTCTCCCTTTTTGGTACTGTACTAATAGCCACTTTATTATCATTTTAAATAATTCTTTGGTATCACTCATTATTATATATTGTTATAAGAATTGTTTTCTCCAAGACTATTTCATTACCATCACAAAATTCATTTAATTAGCATGTTTTTTTTTTAAATAGAAAACATTAAATAATAAAATATGGAAATTTTACCAAGACTTGTTACTTTCAAATATACTGTTGTCTTTCTGGAGGGAAATTTTAGATCATACATCAAAAATGTTAGGACAGTATATGCTCCTTCACCCAAGAATCCCGTTTCTAGTAGTTTATCCCAAGGAAACAGTTTAAAATATGGCAATGATGCACTAGTACAGTTTTCATTAAGTACTGTTTATAACAGCCATAGGTGAGAAACAACCTCAATGTTCCAAAACTGGGTATTGGCTAAATAAATGTGGTTCATCCATAATATGAAATATCATCTACCCATTGAAAATTATGTTGTATAAGAATATTTTAATAATATGGAAAATGTCCTTAGTATATTTTGAAGTAAACAGAGCAGGTTACAAAAAAAGATATAAGCTGTGATCTCAATTTGGCAATTTCAAGTTATCAATAAAACAGCTCACAGCTCCAAATCTCATTCATTGCTTGCTCTGCCCTGATAGGCTGGCTGGACCCTTTAAGCATTTTTCCATTGTAGTGAATACAGTGCTAACCTTGTCAGTAGGGGCGTGGAGAGGTATTGCAGACAGAAGGAGCTACCCCACCTTGTTCTGGGGCTTGCTTTTCACTTTTCTTCTTGCTCCTGCTCCACCCCTGCCAGAGGTGCTCTGTTGATGAGCTGACTCTCAGAGCCCCCCACTGCCTCTGTGCACCCGCCCACCAATCTCAGCCCACCTGCACTCAGGGTTATGATTCCTGCGTGCCCAGTGCCTGGGGAAAAGTTCTGACCAGGGCATCCCACAGAGCTTCACCATCTCTTAGGGCTGCAACCACCTTTTCTCCAACAAGATCTGAATCCCTGCCTTGAGGATTCCAGGTTGTTCCTGCCATGGGTATTCTCCCTTGGCTCTAGAAGATTCCTTAAAGTTTTCTTTTTCACCCTCATAGTTACTCCTATGTTATAATTAATAGTTCTTGATGATAATTTTTCCCTATTCAAATAACTATGCAATTTCTGTCTCCTGAATGGACCTTGACTAATACGTTTGTGTAGGAAGAGGTAAAAAAGAAACAAAAAGCTGAAAAGTTAACAGTGGTTAACTCTGAGTGGTATGATTATAGGTAGTTTTTATTTTGGCCTTTATGAATTATAGCATTTTCCAAAATATTTTGTAAGAAGCTTTAATTTAATTCTAATTTTTGCTTTTTGTTTCTAAGATTCATTAAAGTTAAGCCTTAATACTTAATGTTCTTGCTAAAAAATTCAGATTCAAAACTAAAACGATCATATTAGGTGTTCATTCAGTAAGCAGACTGGATGGAGCTTGCCTGAGAGCGGGGCCTCGCAAAGTCTGCAATTCCTACTAAATACCAGCCTCTATGCAGTGACCTCCCTCGGCCTCTCAGGCCTGGCATCCACCGCAACTCAGGTTTAAAGTCACCCTTCTGATGCAAAAGTGCTAAGAGCTGTTTTTGTAAGGAGTAAGATGGTTTTTTTAAAAAATATGGTAACAATTTTGAAAATATATCATGCAATTTTGCTGTAGCCTTCCGCTATTTAGAGAGATGTGTCTATACGAATAGCAAATTGGTTTGTTACCTTTTAAGCAAAAGTAAGGCAAGAGGAGGCTGCAGTAGGCAGAATGTGCAAGATGGTCCCCAAGAGTCTCAGCCACTGGTGTACACACACCTTCTCCCTGTCGTGCAACCAAACACTACCCTGCATACTGCTGTGAAAGGATTTTGCAGATGTAATTAAGGTCCCAAACCAGTCGATCTTAACATTAGGAGAGGATTCCAGGGGCCTTTTAAAAGCAGAGAATATTCTTTGGCTGGTTGCAGAACAAGAGGAAGCCAGAGATTGGAAGCACAAAGGAGATTCATTGTGGAGAAGTTTTCTGTTGCTACCTTTGAAGGTGAAAGGGGCCCCAGGGCCAGAAGGCGAGCAGCCTCCAGGGGCTGAGAGCAGCCCCGGCTAGCAGCCAGCAAGGAAACAGGGACTGAAACTGCCAACACCCTCAGAGAACCTGGCAGCATAGTCTTCCTCCCAGCACCCAGATATGAACAGGGACACTAGAACGCAGACAGACCAAATCTCACCGGCTCCCCCTTAAGCTTAAGGATTCAGTGACACAGATTAAGGCTCCTTGGAATGATGCCCCTTAACCCTCACACATTTCCTTGTTAAATGTCACCCCTCTACTACAAACATGAGCAGAGTGTCTTTTATATAGATTAATTATTGGACACATTGGAATTATCTTTCTTGATTTACATGCCATGAGTGACTTCACGCTAGGAAAACAATACTTTTTTTGTTTTGGTTTCACTTTTGAAATTGAGTGATTTCTTATTCAGTAATAGGTCCCTGTTTTCTAACACCCTTTTACTCCTACTACCCTTACTCACAGTCCAATCCTTTTTTGTCCTTAACCGTTCTAATTTAGTCTCTTTTAAGTTGGCTACTTTTTGCTTTTATTTTTTGTGTGTACATGTAGAGCCATTTTTCCAACTCTTCCTCTTATTTTTGGTCTGTTGCAGAAAGGTAGGAAGTAGAGGTATACATTTATCAAAAACTTTGAGTTTGCCCATCAGCTTCAAATCCTCAGTGAAAATGTGAAACCTGGTTCCAAGTCACTTTCAGTGATTTCCTCCAGTGATCAGAAAAGGACAAACTAAGCTCTCAATATAGTATAATGTATTTGAAAAGTCCTGAAGAGAAAAGGTTTGTCTGGGTTACTTTGAATTTCAGTTTTGTCACCAGAGAGAGGAAATTGCTCTCTTGAGCAGGAGCCTCCAGGGGACCTTCTGCACACCAGCCGGTCTTTCTTAGCCCTGAATGAGTCACTTTTATGCAGTTTCCAGATTGGTATTTATCCTGGTCCACTAATTCTGAATGCTCCCTCTCCAAATGGTTATTTCTCTAGCTTCCTAGAGCCACGTCAAGAACAAGGCAAAATACCACTTTATTTTCTTTTCGGTAGTCAACTGAGAATTGAGCTATAGAAGCCGCAAAATCACTGTAAAACCCCATGAGATGACCGACTTGGAAGGGTAGTGATGCGTGTTTCCTCTGCTGACAAGACTGACATTATAGGTTTGAAAAGTCTTTATTGCTGTTTCAATCTTCACTCAGCAAGAAGGAAAATGATTTCAAAATCGAGATGAAAATTCAACTAGGAGATGAGTTCCTCGCCTGCCTTTCCTCCGCACAGGGTAATTTCCTTGGGACGCTTTTGCGTTGAAGAAGCTGGAAGCAACCTAACACCATAGCAGGAGTCCGGGGAGGAGGGGATTAGAGCACACAGAAACTCTACTTGTTGAGGATAGTGATTCACCCTTCCTCCTTTTTAACTGAGTGTCCTTGGGAAGCAGTCTCTCAGCATTGCCCTTAAACCCACTGTCCAGATTATGACAGGTTTAGAAACAGGAGGCATGGTCAGGGCTGCACTAGACCTTTAACCTGTATTATAGCTAGCTGGATGCTGTCAGAACTGACCTCTACAGAGCGCAGAGATGGGGTCCTAGGGACGTTCTGCCCCACCGCCATTTCGCAGCTGTGACTGATCCAATGAGGCGCCGCCCCCACCTAACAGAGGATTGTAGGTACCTACACTCTAATGTCCTATTCTGCTGAAAGTGGATGGGGTCAGCAAAGAATTTGTCTGAAGCAGACAATGACTTCATGCTAATTATGAAACTGCTCGCTTGAAAATAAGGATTTCATTTTTTTTCAGTATAACAATTTTCAAGATAAAAGAACAAATATCAACACATTTTTCAAACTATACACTGCTCACAGTTACCTAAATATAGCTTCTGCACACATTACTTTTCTTGCTCATTTTGGGGAAATCTATGTTATTTTTAGCAACTCACCATTTTCAATCACTACTCTCAAATTAGCTATGTTTTTTCCTTTCTGTGTGAAAGTGTATTATGGTGATACAATCAAATTAATTCATTTTAAACTACTGTATAGTTCATATTTTTTTTTCCTGATATTTGAAGCATGGGTATTGCAGTTGCATGTATTAGTTTGTTTCATTTTATTCTATAAACACAGAGTTAAAACTGCTCCATCTTAGCATGCAGTTTTATGCAAATATATACAAAATATATGCAAGTTATGCCCCATTTTAACTAGAGAGATCCTGCCCTTACATTTTAAGATACAGGTTCTGTATTACAGAAGGAAACACCTTCTTTGGAAGGTGCATGTAGAAGGGTAGCTTTCTCTATCATTAAAGTCAGGCTTGAAGACAGTATACAAATCAGCTGGCATTATTAGTCTACCCTTAGGTTTGGGTGTAACAGTCTCCAGAGGTTCAAACTTCCAACTTGCCCTCTGGGTGGCTCAGAGCTCAAATGGGTCTTGTGCTTCTGTTGAGGCCTCAGGTCTCTCAGAGCCTCTTCCCCTGCCTGAATTCATTCTGCCTCATCCTCCAGCTTCCAGCAAACGAAGGAGGTAAAAGCAGGGATGCCTTTAGCAAAATGCAAAATACTCTTTATAGTGACAAAAGATAAAACTCCTCTTTTGATAATGGAGGAAAGTAGGCTTAAGCTGTAAAATCCTCAATATCTGGATGAGGAAAGAAATTCAAAAATGTTTCGGACAGAATTTGGCAGCTTCTTACCAATCCCAGTTTCTTCTGAATGCCTTTTCCTTGAACATTCAGTTATTTCTTGAGGTTCACCTGCGTCTCAGCCCCAGGAATCTCTCCACGTAGTCACTGTGTCCCTCAGTTTGCACCAGAGGTCCACTCAGGCTCAGGGACAACGGAAAGAGAATGAATGGACAACAATGAGAAAAGAGAAATGCTTTTCCCCACTGCAGGAAAAGCAATGCAAAGAGCATGCCCTTCTGGTTGTGGACTGCCTGCATCATCTTTTTAGAAGACAGGCAGCACATTACACTTTCAAAAACATCTCCGGCCAGAACATCTGAGTTTGTCAAGAAAAAATGTGAACGGTGGAAAACGGAAGTAATCCTACAAAATGTGAGAGAGAAGGCACCCTAGTTTGAAAGCATGATTCTCCTCTTGACTCAAACCTTGGTTGGAAATATTTGATTGGGAAAGAGTTTTGTTTCCAGCTGGATGTGTTTGTTTGGAGATTCGTCTGGAAACACTTGGCTCCTCTAACCGATATATGATTTTACCTCGTCACTGGGGAATTTCTGAATATAGGAAAAGGCCTAAAAAGGCTCAAGCAGTGGGTATTAACATGTATGTTAAAATCCAGAAAAAAATGCAGTGCTGTGGACTTTCTTGCTTTATGGTTCATCAGGGTAGATTGAAATAGTTAATACCCCCCCTAAAAGAGAGCGGTTTATTCTGGTCTCACAGGTAGGATGAGAGCCAATAAACTGTGACAGAGCATAATGTTCAGGACATATGAAGAGCCACACTCAAGGATTAATGATCTACACATAACTCACATAGTTAGTTCCATCAGTCCTCCCTCTGTGCACACACAGCGCTAATAGGTCTACTGTGGCCTTTAAATTTCTAGCCACATTTTGATTCCTACATTCACTAGAAAGTACAAATTCTTAATCAGTATAGCCCCTTTTGTGCACCTGTTATTTGTCCTCAGAACCATTTGGAATACAAAACAAGAGGAATAAAATGTAGAGGTCAAACGATATAAAAATATAAAAATTGAGAGCTAAGATGGAAAGTTAAAAAAAAAAAAAAGCAATATAAAACTTTTCTCTATCTACTACTAGGACTCTGTTCAGGTTTCAACATTATGGCTGCCTGTTGCTAACATATCATGTTAAATTAGCTACCAGGCATTTGAAAGTGCAGAGCTGATTTTACAGCTCATTGAAGTTCTAAGGGATGCGTTGCATTTAATTAAGATAGTTTCTTTAGATAGGGTTTAAAAATATTTATAGTGCTTCATAGGCTATCAACAGGTGAAGTTAACCAAATAACTGGAAAAAATGTTTGCCTCTAGATAATAATGGACCAGCCACAAATTTAGACTGTTTCCACACGCGTGCGCACACACACAATTCTTCTGCTTAAAAAAAGTGATAGGGTAGAAAGAAAAATTGCATAGATAAAGAAGAGCAGTATTTTTAAAACACAGCGAGTGTTTAATTAAAGCTGATTTAAAATCCACCATCACATGGATTTAATCACAGGGAAGAGCTCACCAACGAGGAGAGGAGGCTGTGCAGTCTGGAAGAGAGAAGGTGGTGTCGGATACTCTTTAGTTATCTGGACATCTCTCTGCTGCTGGTGACCTCCCTGATAGTCAGGTACATGCTTTGGGCCCAGGTTCACCCACCTGATAATCTAGAACAACAGCATTTCTCAGACATCTCTTTGCTTTGACATTGAAGAATTTTGAGACCGTACCATAAGTGAAAACATGACTAGGGAAGTTTGCTGTGACTCTCTCAACAATGTAAGGAAAAAGTAGCTGTGGTTTTAGAAATGTTTGGGAGAAGTCCTACTTAATGGCTAAAAAATAATAATGATATCTAGACAAAAAGATCCACGAGTTCTTTCTAAATCCCTTTATATCAGATGTGTTTCAAAATTGAGAAATGTTAGGAATTTATAATTGTAATTCACGACGTATGTCATCTATTATATAATTTCCTCATTAGAGTTTGGACAGCACTCCATAATCAAACACATTGACATTTCTGCAGCTAAAATATATCTCTATTTACAAACAATGTGATCTTATATATAGAAATCTCAAAGGAATCCTCAAGAAAACTATTAGAGCTAATAAATTAATTCAGTTAAGTGGCAGGGTACAAGACCAATACAAAAAAAAACCCAATTGTATTCCTATATACTAGAAGTAAACAAACTGAATAAATTAAGGAAACAATTCTACTTACAATAACATCTAAAATAATAAAATACCTAGGAATAAATTTTAACTAAGGATACACAAGATCTTGCAAACTACAAAACACAGCCGAAAGAAATTAAAGGCCTAAATAAATGGCAAGACATCCCATGTTCTTGGATTGGAAGAGTTAACATTGTTAAATAGGTCACTATTATTCAAAGTAATATTCAAATTCAATGCAATCCCTCTTAAAATTCCTGTAACCTTTTTTGCAGAAATGGAAAAACAAATCCTCAAATTTATATGGAACGGTAAGAGACCCCAAAGAGCCGAAAAAATCTTGAAAAAAAAAAAAAATAGTGTTGGAGGACTTTGGCTTCCTGATTTCAAATTGTATTACAAAGTGTCAGTAATCAAAGCAGTGTGGTACTGGTACAGAGAAAGACAAATAGACCAGTGGAACAGTATTGAAAGTCCAGAAATACACCCATACATCTATAGCCAGTTTTTCCAAGGCTAAGTCACGCAGTGGAGAAAGAATAGTCTTTTCAACAAACAGTCTTGGGAAAATTAGATGTCCACATGCAGAAGAAGGAAGTTAGACCCCTACCTTACTCCACATACATAAATCAACTCAAAATGGATCAGACCTAAATATAAGAGCTAAAACTATGCAACTCTTACAAGAAAACATAGGGGAAAATCTTCATGACCTGGGATTTGGCAATGGATTCTTAGATATGACAATCAAAGCACATGCAACAAATGAAAAAATAGATAAATTTGATTTCATCAAAATTAAAAACATTTTTTACATTGAAGGAAATTATGAAGAAAGTGAAAAGTTAACCTACAGAAGGGAAGAAAAGAGTTACAAACAATATGTTGGATGGCAGTTTAATATCTAGAAAATATAAAGAACTTTTACAATGCAACAACAAAAAAGACTAACGATCTCATTTAAAAATGGGGAAAGGACTTGAATAGACATTTTTGCAAAGGAAATATGCAAATGATCAGCAAGTAAATGAAAATATGCCCAATATCAATTGCCATTAATGAAATGCAAATTAAAGCCACAATGAGATACCACTCACATCCTACCCACAAGGGCGGCTATTATCAAAAAATAATAGTAATAATAACAAGTGTTGGAGAGGCTGCAGAGAAATTGGAATTCTGCAGCATTGTTGATGGGAATGTAAAATGATGCAGCCATTATGCAAAAGCAATATGGTGGTTCCTCAAGAGGTAAAACATGGAATTACCATTTGACTCAGCAATCTCACTTCTCGGTATCTAGCCAAAGAGTGTGAAAACAGCATTGCAAACTGACACTTATATTTATAGCAGCATTATTCACAATGGTCAAAAGGTAGAAACATCCCAAGTGTCCATCAACAAATGAACAGATAAACAATATGTGGCACATACACACAACGTAATATTATCTAGCCACAAGAAAAAATGATGTTTTGAGACATGCTGCAACATGGAAGAGCCTTGAAAACATTATGCTCAGTGAAACAAGCAAGATACTTAAGGACAAAAATTGTATATCACATATAAGAGATGACTAGAAATAGCAAATTTTCAAAGATGGAAAACAGATTATAGGTTACCGGCAGAGAAAGGGTTGGGGAAAGGAGGAGTGTTTGTAAAGATAATAAATAAATGATGAAATGATTTGACCCAAAGTTTTATAGCTGATTGTTGGCAATGTGGGCACCACGGGTTGGTTGGGTGCAGAGGAGTTCTTTGGGCCCAAAGTTGGGTACAGAGATGGTCAAATAGTGGAAAGTACAATAAAATATCACTCTAACACTGCCCTCAAGGTCCTCACTCTTGTAGGGGCAGGTAATGGCCTCATCACCTCATCATCGCATCCACAGTGCAAACTTTCAGCTTTCTCTCTGGGTGAGTCAGAGCTCAAATGGGTCTTCTGCTTATGTTGAGGTCATAGGTTTCTCAGATTCTACCCTGCCTGAATTCATTTTGCCTTGCCCTCCAGCTGGTCCATTGACACTTTCTGGTCCATTGCTACTCCCAATAATGCCTACCCTAATAGTTATCAAATTACCAAACTTTTAATAAATACTATGTGTCATCTTACATGCACAGAGAAAAATATATATATACCTCTCAACAAAGGCACTAATCATTTCTATTATCTCCTAAAATTCTTCTCTTTACTTTTTTCCAAATTCTAAGTACAATGACAGATGTTTCTCTTGTTTGTACACTGAATGCCAGGTCCCTATTTCAGTAAGTCTGTTAAAAACTGAGAGAAAGGGGGGAAAATGTAATAATAATAATAATAATAATAAAAACAAGAATGAGACAAAACCTAGAAGAATGCATATCAAAAGAACACTCCTTTCCAAAGAAAGGGGGTGGGGGTGAGCAGGGACAGTAATTTTATAGTGGAAAAAACGGATAGGTCCTCCCTCAGTCAGGTGGTCAAGGTCAATAGCCACAGTGATAAGTCATGCTGATGCTATGATATGGTGCAACTAGAGTGGCACTTTACCTCGGTGGTCGTTCCCCAGTAGAATCGTGAGAAAAACAGACAAACCAAAATTAAGGGACATTCTCCAAAATACCTCACCAGTATTCCTCAAAATTGCCAAGGTCATCAAAAGCAAGCAAAGTCTGAGAAACTGCCATGGCCAAGAGGAGCCTAAGGAGACATGAGGAGCCAAAGTAATGTGGTATCTTGGATGGAATCTTAGAACAGAATAAGAACATTGGGTAAAAACTAAGGAAATCTGAATAAGCTATGGACTTTAGTTAATAAAAATGTACTAATATTGGTTTATTCGTTGTGACAAAGATGCCAAAATAATGTAAGATCTTAATAAAGGAAACTGGGCACAAGGTATATGGAAACTCTCTGTACTATCTTGGCAACTTTTTCTATAAATCTAAAATTATTATAAAATTAAAAATTTATTTAAAAAGAACACTGTATAATATTACAAATATATATAATTAAACAGAGTAAAATAAGAAATTTTTAGGGCATGATATAGCTTGACATACAAAATATATTCTGATAATAGAACAAGTTCATTGTTTGTGATTTATAAAATTGGATCTCTAGAAATGTTCAATCATTGTTATTCTCACTCTTCCTATTTAAAATTTGGAAAAATAAATCTGTAGAATTCTAAATTAGATAGATTTTGCTTATCTTTATGCATCACATTTCCAAATGTAACTGTTGCTATCATATAACTGTGCCGAGAAGAATATAGTTTTTTTTTTTATTATCTTGTCTCTTACTAACCTGGTGTTTCTTTTGACCTCTCACCTTTGGATGGGTGGGAAAAAAATAACTCATAGTTCTCTGCCATTCAAAACCTAACGTGATCTTATCATTTAAAAGTCCTCTTATGGATTGTTTACTCTCTCAAGGAAAAACATAGTTCAGTCTCTCGGTATGTTCAGCCTTGTTTCAACCTCTTTTCTGAGGCTGAATTTCCAAGACGGTGGAGAAAACAGTCTTTTGCAGAAACATAGTAGAATGAAAAGTTGGTTCCTCTGGATCTTTTGGTCTCCAGGGAAACCTCTTGCCCACTAGAGTGCAGGCATATGTGACCTGTGACCCTGAGGTCCATTGCTGGTGAACTTTGTTGTCTCTCCTTTTAGCCCAGACAAAGCATTTGGGGAGCCTTTGCTCTGGCATCCCCCTGACAGGCAATAGCATTCCAATATTTGATTCAACTCCAGATGCTCCTCCCCAAACCACATTTAATTTACATTTTAAAGGGGTCAAGAATTTTTTTTTAAGCTACAATATCTCTAGGCCAAAATAAAACTGTTAGAGCTCATCTGTTCCTATGTCTTCAAACATTCTACCTAGGTCTGTAGCTCCTTCTTCTACCTCAACAGGGGCTTTTCATTAGTCAGACCCAAGACAGAGTTATGTAGGGCTGGATTATGTCACTTGGTTCTCTAAGTCAGATGCCATAACCCCATGCTTTCCAAAGAGCTGCCTGTGTACTTGTTCATTGGCCACTTCATAAAAGGACTCATTTAACCCAGTGCATCCGAAGCAGTGTGTGCCCAGAGCCTTCAGCGCTTTTGAGAGAAGGATTAGGTTTATAAAGAAGACCAACCAGATCTTTTGTGGATTAGCAGCTGGGGACACTTGGAAGTCTTTCTTGTCTGGTGCCATGTTGACTTCCCTAATGCAGATGCTGGGTCTCCTCCTCCACGTGAATATCATGGAGAACTTCCTCTTTATTGCCGGCAGCAGAGCTTGCAGCAAGACAGCTCTTTGTTTGAACAGTCTGTACTCCTTTTATGATTTGTCATGCCAATAAAGTTACCAAAGTGAGGGTGACATGTAAGAAATGTATCAGGGACAATGAGGGAAATGATTCTCCCTCTCTTCTGTATATTTTAAAGGTTTGATCTTTCTGTGTCAAATGGAGAATTTTAACTCTCCTGTCACTTAGTTTGGCAGAACAAAGGAAAAGTTAAAGAGATTACAAGTTTGAGAGAAAACTTTTTTGTCCAGAGAGAAGACTCCAAAGTAGAATTAGCCTTGCTCTTTACCCACTGAGTAGTCAATGTACAGACTGGGGAAAAGGCTGAAATGCATGGGGGAAAATCCTCCAAGTACCTCAGGATCACTGCAGCTGGCTCGGACCCTACTGTCCCTCACCACCTCTCTTCCACCTTCAAACCTTCTATGATCTATGGAATCTCATTTATCTTCAAGGCCTTGCTGTAATATTTCCTCTTCTATGAAGTCTTTATTGATCTCAATCCATTCCTGTTGTATCTATATGAAAAATTCAGACTCCTTCTGAGCTTTTCTCCTCTTCCAATATCACCTTAATACATCATCACATTGCATCAAAATTATTTGTTTGCGTTGTTTGCACTTAACAGACTGGGAATTCCTTGTAATAGGCATCTTTCTGTTCACAGTGCTTAGTTTATATCTGGCACATAGCAAGTACTCAATAAATATGTGTTGAATGAATGAATGAATGAATGAATGAATACTAGGAGCAGCAATTGCAGATAAAATTTAGGAATTATGATTGTAGCAGACACCATTCCTAAGGAAGGATGTTTCCTTCCTCTAGCCTCAGCAAATGAGTTATTATTGGTCTAAGGTTGCTATCTTCCAATTATTCTTCACTAGTAATTGAACTAGGAGTGGATATGTATTCACCTCTTTTCTACAAGACACAGGGAAAGCCTCCGGTAGGCCCCTAGGAAGGCTTTTACTTTCTAGACAAAAAGAACACAGGCATCCAATGTTCCCCTTGCTACTCCTTGTCTTAAGCCTCTTTCTCTTCTTAGTGCCTAGTTTAGTATTTGGCACATAGTAGTTGCTCAATAAATATTTGTTGAATAAATGAATGGATTCAATTGCGGCTAAAGTCCAGGCACTGCCTTGAATATGGATATGATGGCTGGTGCTACAATAGCCATTTTACCACCAAAAAGAAAAGTCTGAGCATCCTAAATATATATTGGGCTTCTAAACCAACAGCATCCAGCATCTGTCCATCTCCAGAACATTTTGCTATGTGAGACAAACAAACCGCTATTGAATTAAATCACTGTCAGTTTATTTCTTTGTTTTTGTTGGTGGTGGTGGTGGTGGGAGTAGGGGGTTGGGTTTTTTGTTGTTGTTGTTGTTTTGGTTATTTGCAGTCAAATCAAAAACAGAGGTCATATTCTTTTCATTGTTGCCTCCTTGCTGCTCACTGTGTTCAGCCACATATCTCCTATGGGTGCATATTCTTAATACTGAGAAATATCACAATCGTTAAGAGGGAGAACACTTGAGATTTTCTATCCCTCTAAATTTCTGCCTTAAATTTTTCGGTGTGCCCTAATTGTTCACCATCTGAGGAATGTTAATAAAATTTGTAATGCAAGTGCTTTATTGGAGGTTTTGGAACGTGCTCTGGCGGCACAGAAAAAAATGGCCTCTACTAATACTGAACTATCTCAAATGTGTTGCACTCTCTATTTCCAGCAATAAAGCATCATCCCCACCCCCCCCACCCCCAATCTCCTGTTTCCTCTGACAGTGGAGGCTAAGCTTTCTTGCTCTCACTGGGACTCTGTCCCTGGCAAATTTTGGAAATAAAACCACAAGGGAAATTACAAGTGAATAAAAATCAAGTCTTTATTGTTCTATTTTCTAATGGATGAGATTTAAATACTAAGAAAATAAATCAGTTTTTATCCAAGATGATAATATAAGAGCAGATCAAAGTGTTTATGTGAAGAGCTAATTTACTGTTTAGGAAAAATACAGTCACTGAGTTTTCCTCAAACTCTCTCTCTTTCTTCCCTCAACAATCTTCTTCCTTAATCCCATCACAAAACAAGGCTGTAGATGGGACTCTTCAACACTGCAACTGAAGAGGTCAATAGCCTGACTGATTAATTATCCATTGGACTTCCATCTTTGTCCATTGTGGTCTCCTGAGACAAATACATCCCACTCAGCCTTTCTGTTAGCATCTTGTTTTCCCACATCTTTAAATAAAATCTTAGTGGATGGATGTGTGTAGGTATTGGGACCTCATGCTTTACAGTAAAGTGGTAGGTTCTCTGCCATCACTCTTTCATTCTTATTTCTTGAGGATATGTAATTCTACAGGTCTCCAAGAGATTATGTAAGGCAGCTATGATTAGAAATAACACTTTGAGTACCACATGCTGTCTTGATATAGACCTAACTAGAGCCATATGATAAAAATTTATTTCTTTTACCCAGAAAGAAAGTTTATGGTCACTAAGCAAGATTCATCATGTAAAGATGATGGATGACTGATGAAATCCTGAAGCAGGTATTATATATTAACATTTATACAACAATGTCTGTACTTCTGTATTCTGAATGAATTAATCATTAACTTCTAATAAATTATTGCTTATGATTGCTATGAGAAGCTAGATATTTACCATGTTGCCTCACCCCCAAAAATTCAAATTTTCTCCTCAAGTCTAATAAGTAGTGGCAAAGAGTTTATCCTCAAAACCTTCTGGATGGAAAAAAGAAAAAAACCTTCTGGAAAATATTTAAAAGAAATGCAGTGAACCATCAGAGAGCGTTCCTAAGTGATAAGTAAGAGAAAAAATTAAATCCTCAAATGGATGTGCACTTATTAGAAAACCATGCCTGACTTGTTATGATGAAGAAAGCAGAGAGGGAAGGAGAGAAAAAGGTAGGAAAACTGGAGATCATGTTTGGGTCTATCATGCCACATGGGCTCTCTGGATAAAATCCATCTGGAGTAGAATAGATTGTATCAGCCTGTTAAGACTCTCAGAGCACAGGCTTTCTGGGATGTCTCTCTATTCCTTTGGACAGGCCGGAAATCTAAGAATAGTCCTATTAATTATTTTTGTCTTTGGGATGTAAATTTTGGTCCTTGACCAAGAAAGTCAAAATGTTCTCATCTTTATCCATCCCATCTTGACTAGAACTTAGAATAATTTATTCAAGGGCAGGGAGAGGGGTGGTGGGAGTTAATGAACAGAAAATTTCAGAAACACATCCCCATCCAGGAGATGTATAATGTACAGAGCAAATTAAAGGTCTGAAGACATATTCAATTTGGAAAAACCTTGTTTTAATCAAGTATTTCTTACACTTTTTTGGCTCACAGAAACTTTTTTGTCTTGGATTTGGGGAAACTTTGCTCAAGAGTGAGGGGACTCAGGCCTGTTATCTAGCACTGCCTCCACAGACTGCAGACCCATCACTAAAGAGCTGTGCCTGAGAAAAGGCCCAGGTCCCAGCAGGGAGTCCACAGCATGCTCAAGGGGTGTGCTGAAAGAAATTTAAGAAAATGGCAATTTAGAGAAGTGTGTCATGGGACGGAGAGATGGTGAAGTACCCAGGGACTAGCACAAGGGAAACATGGTGGGTAGTGGAGGGAATGATGCTACTGGAGTCCTGTGAGACCTAGAGCTGTGCAGAAGGTGCCATTCTCCCACAGGATGGCCACAGAGGGACAGAGCCACCAACAGAAACACAGGAAGGAAGGCAGGAGTCGGCCGTGAAAACCTCTACTCTTTGCTCCTCCGCACCACCCATTGGTCCATCTCTCCTGGAAGCCGGGGGCCAAGGAAGAACAATAAGTAGAAAGGATAAGTGTAGTGTCATTTTCCTATTTTATAGATAAGGAAACTGGAGCTTAATCAACTCCAAGATCACAGAGCTGGTAAGCAGCAGAGCCTGGATTTAAACCCAAATGTTTTCAAAGCTGTTACTCTTAACCACATCATGTTATGATAAATTCATCTTGATATTAGGTATCAAAAATTAAGCTTAGTGCTTTCTTTCCTCTTTAATAATGTAACTTACATTATACTCAATGCTAACTTTTTTTGAACTGTTGATGAAGAGGAAGGGAGGGGGGAGAAAGGGTAATCATTTAAAAATACCAGAAAGTTCCCCACTTCTCAAGGGCAGAGATTTTAATTCTCCTTTGTCCCTTCATGAGTTGTCGAGGGAGGTCGGGGAGGAACCATGGGAAAAGGACCCTTTAATTTACGCAAATATAAAGCAAGCACCCTCCGCTGTTCTTGGGAAAGCCAGAATGCAAGTGATTCCAACTAGAAAATTGAATATTTTTTTCAGTAATGTAAATTGGGTGTGGATTTTTAATGGGGCCTGTGCTTCTGCGGATTAGGTTTCCTTTAGGAAAAATGTTTCTTTACTAAATATGGACTTAGATGACGTAGTATCTAAATCGGCTGTAGGAAGTGCTTTCATGCTGAAAGCCTGGAATTGCCAAAGCCCAATCTTGCTCCCTCTGCCAGAGAGCCAAACCTGAGTGGCTAACCCAAACCTTGGGAAATGGATGACTTCAAACCATTGAATTCTAAAATCTTCATGTTTCAAAGGACAAGGTCACAGTGATGGGGCTGCTCCTAAAAGTAATTGATATACTTGAGTAACCATAAAATTGGAAAGAGAGCAATTCTTACGCAGGGAAAGAGGAGGTAAGTGTAGGTGAGGGAAGGACCTTTTACTTCCTCTCGGTCTGTAAGAGGTTGGAGCTGGAATCCAGTCAGAGTAAACAAATATGCTAAGTGGAGGGTGCAGGGGAAATGTTTCCCACTTAAGGGAGATAAGTAGGTCCCTGCACATGGCTGCTGACAGGAAGCAACCACTGTGATGGATCCTGAGAACAGCCTTGTCTACAATCCAGGCCTCTGGGATCCAATTGGCTTCCAGCATCCCGAAACCCTAAGGAGCACAGCCTGGACTCAACCTCCACTGGGGGATTACAGAAGGGCTCTGTTTCCACACTCAGAATGAAGCAGGGCAAGGAATAACAGTAGGAAGCTGGCCAGGAACTGGTGGGAGAGCAAAGCAGTGTCCCACGGCCAGGTTCCTGGATTAGGGGCAAACAACCAGGAGAATTATGTGGAAATCACAGGACAGATTAAGCAAAATGGCATCTCAGGTGGTTGGGATATGAGCACTAGACTAGAATGATTGATATAGAACATTTGGGATTGGCATTCACTATAAGGTATTGCTCACATATTTTTCTGACAAAAAAGGAAATGGAAATGATTTTAGTGAAAACATTATTTTGATAGAAATGTCTACTGTTATTCTTCATCATCAAAAATGGCAATCCAAAATGATAGTAGGTATTTCTGAGTAAACTGGGGGTATTCTGATGGTGGGATTAAGGGCAAAAAAATCATATGAATAAGGGAAGGACAGTACTTTACCCCCACAAATACTTAGAGATAACTACTTTTGTTTCAATGTTGGACCAGGTACCATCACCTTGGTTTTCAGAATCACTTTAAAGTCACTGGTATGCTCCCCACTTTGTGATCAGTTGTCTCATCTTTGACTGACTGTCCTTTACGTCTTCTTATCAGCAGGATTTTGAATAAGCAAACATTTTAAAAAGCCAAACCAAGGGACATTCTCCTGTAGTTTCTGAGAGTTACTTGATCTTCTTTACTAGAGAAGACATTCTAGAATATAACACCCAGAATTTCCTCACTTCTGGCAGAAAATCATTCTCCTGTCCAAACACAAACCCACTATAGATTCTCTGCTTTTAAAATTAACATTGTAATTTAACTGTCCCATTGTAAAGAATAATAGTGAAATAGCTGACCAAATTGAACTTGGTATTCTGACTCATAAGAGGAAAAAGCAAGGGATTCTGTAAGAACAATTTAAATTTAGCTGGAGCCAAGGCAAAACCGAGCTTCTCTGAAGGCAGGGTTAACAACTGGGACACAGAAACATTAACTCAGAGTTCACTACTCACTGGGGAGTTCTGTGAACCAATTTACTCAAATTTAGAGATGAAAATACCTTTTAAAAATGTCAAATGTGTGTAGGATGTAAAGAAAAAGAGCAAGGTAAACACAGTTAGCAAAAATAGAAGAGTGGAGAAAGTGAAATTTTGGCGTTTGTATTTTGACCTCCTGTAGAGATAAGTAAGGCTGTAAGTCAACTGAGTTTAAGGACTTCGCCTAGGAAGCTGGCCTTCCCTGGTTGTGCTACAGCAGCTTCCCCGGAAGGCACACGTGTCATCAGCTGCTGATTGTATCGGCTGCCTCAGATTTATCAGCAAGGGAACTGAATGAATAGCGATGGTGTCCCATATTTCAAAAGCTGTACATAAGGCATTATGTTTGAAGCCCACTAACTGGCAGTTTTTAGCCTTGAATGAGTTATATATAACTTAAGTGGTAAATAAGTAGCATTTTAAAATAGCATTTAAACACACATAATGAGCATATTTAAAAAGACAAAATTTAAAGAGACAGAATGACCAACTACATTGATTCGATGGTACCCCTGTGAGACTTCTCCTGCCATTTAAAAAATTCTTGTGTCTTTGTACTTCCATTGTTTCAGGGTGGCCCTTAAACCACAAAACAGGCCCAGTCTGAAGAAGAATCAGGGTAAAGAACTAGATTTCATCCACTGACGTCTATCAATTACCTATTTATTGAATAATGGCTATGAGGAAAATGATAGAAAGGTTCCCAGATTGAAGGCAATGGGGAAGGACATTTGACAGTAAGTGTCAAAAGATTTTTTTTAAAGATTTTTTTATTTATTTACTTTTTTATCCATTAACCTCCCTGCGGCCCCGTTTTTGCTGTTTTTGTGTCCATTCACTGGGCAATTCTCTATGTCTGTTTCCTGCCCTCTCTTCTCATCCTTCTCCTCCTGTCTTCACTGGGATTCTATCCTGGGAAACTCTGATGTGGGAGAGAGGCGTTCTGCCACCTGCACCACCTTTGTTCCTGGTTTTTCGGTGCGTCTCATCTTGGCTCTCCCTTGTGTCACTCTCCTGTTATGTCATCATCTTGCTGCGTGGCTCAGCGGTATCTGACAGCACACCTGCATGGCGGGCCTGGGGGCTCACCCGCTCACGGGGCCTGACAGTGCACCTGCTCGTGGGGCCTGGCGGTTCGTGCGCCTTCTAAATTTTTCTTTATTTTACCAGGAGGTCCTGGGGCTCAAACCCAGGTCCCTCCATTTGGGAGATGGACGCCCAAATGGGCTACATCCGTCCCTGTGTCATAAGATTTTTAAGTGTACGTTCCATTCTAGGAGTATATCATAAGGAAACAATGAAAGAAACAAAGATTTAACAAGGAGGTAATTGCAGCACTGTTAATAATTACAAACATTGGGAGTAACCAAAAGCTCCAGCAATAGAAGATTGAGAAAATAAACTCTAGTACACCCAGACCAAAAAAATAATCTGCCAGTCATTCTAAATAATATTGGGAAAACATCTTTATTTTGTGAAAGAGATTATATATATATATATATTGTTTTTTTTTTTTTTTTGAGGTACCAGGGTGAGGGATGACCTTGTTAAGTGGGAAGCAGGTGCTCAACCACTGAGCCACATCGGCTACCCCGAGTTGGTTTTTTCATTTGTTTTGCTTGTTATTTGTGTTTTTTGTTTTTAGGAGGCACTAAAAACTGATCCCAGTTCCTCCCATGTGGGAAGCAGGCACTCAACAGCTTGAGCCACATCCACTCCCACAATATATTCTTAAGAGAAAAAGGAAGTTGCAAAACAGAGCATACAGCATAATACTATTTATTCATATGTATTATATGCAAATTGAAGTGAAATTATATGCACCAAGGTGTTAAAGTGGTTAACTCCAGAAGAGGGAACTAATGGATATTTTATTTCTATTTGTCTTTTCAGACTTTTCCTTAGTGAACATATATTATTTTGCAATAATGGGGGGAGGTATTATAACAGTTTGGCATTATTTATGAATTCCAAAAATAGATATTGGATTATGCTTGTAAACTGTTTTGTTCTCCCGGCATGATTAAGTTATGATTAATGCTTTGATTGGGCCATGTCAGTAGGACGTTGAGTCCCTGCCCCTTGGTGGGCGGGGACTCAGAGATAAAACTACATGGCAGAGCAGAGGAGTCAGTTGGAGTTTTGAGTTGGATGCTGAGTTTTAATGCTGGAGCCCAGGGAAGTAAGCCCACAGAGGAGCTTGCTCGTAAGGAAGAAGGCCCCAGGAAAGGAGACGAGCCGTTTGACTCATAGTCTACAGCTGGCCTTGTGGAGAGACGCAAGCCTGAGCGCAGAGAGAGGCAAGACCCAGGAAGAGAGGAACCCAGGGAGCCTGAACCCTGGCAGACATCAGCAGCCATTTTGCTCCAACACATGGCAATAGACTTTGGTGAGGGAAATAACTTATGCTTTATGGCCTGGTGACTGTAAGCTTCTACCCCAAATAAATACCCTTTATAAAAACCAACTGATTTCTGGTATTTTGCATCAGCACCCCTTTGGCTGACTAATACAGTTTGGTGTTTTTTGTTTTAAGAAAAAGGAGTCCACAAAGCTTTTGTGGTTGTTTGTAATCTCCCTCCCCCACCCCCAAAAAATCTAGGCAGTTTTTTTTTCACTCTGAAGGTTTATCTGGGATTATTATTTAAAAGAAAAAAAGCTTAACTCTACCACCATATTTTTTTGCCATAATGCTGAGGGTGCTGTTGGCATTTGGAAGGCAGATTCAATACACTGGCCATTCATTCCCACACAAGGAAGAACTGTCCCCAACTGATGTTCTTTGATGACAGATGTGTCTCCCTTAACAAAGATAGTAGGTAGAGTTTCCTTTATCTTTGTCAAAATTTTCATTAATGCTGTTACATATAAAATTTATCTGGAAATAAAGAAATCAATGACCTACTATGCAAATTCCTATGGAGAAACCTGTGAAAATGATCTGAATTGAAGAAATTAGAGATCCTAAATGTGAGAACAGAGAAGTTATTCAAAAAATACTTAACTTTACACTTCTTCCAGGCCCTGTGCTGAGTGCGCTAGAGGGGTGTAAAGATGAATAAAATATGGTTCTTGCTCTTAAAAAGCACTTAGTCTCCATGCCAAAGATGAACTAAAACACCCGGTAGAAAGAAGCAAATGCCATTTTTTAAAAAAATGACAGAGAGAAAAGACATTGAGATTAAGGAAGCAGTAAGGAGAAATGATTTATACCAATAAGAATGACTCTGCTAAGAGAAAATGCTGGAGGAGTGGGTGTAGCCAAGATGACCCTAGGGAATGTGGGCCTTGAGCCCTACCAGGGATTATGCCCTGAGCAAACCAGGGTTCATAGGCACCAAGTGCCCTTTTGCAAGCTTGGACCAACTCCCCATCAACCTGTGATGACTCTGGAGTAATTCCAGGGGAACCTCATTTTCCCCAGACCTTCCAAGAACCTCTCCAAAGTCCCATAATTAATGCAGTCCCCAAAGATTCTCTTGACTTTGGAAATCTTCTTAATTAAAGGACTGACTTATGTAGGCATCTTCTTGATGGTAGTGGTACTTATCCATCCGTCCATCAATTCATTCATTCAACAAACATATACTAAGCACCTATGTGCCTGGCTCTGGGAACACAAATAAGAATTAGATCCAAGGTAGGGACAAATGAGTAGACTAAAGTGCACTGGACTAAAGTCCAAGTACCATAAGAAAAGTGGAGATGGAGGGCTGTGAGGGGCAGAGATTAAGGGAGAGGTGTCAGCTCTATTTGGGACAGTCAGAAAAGCTTCTTAGAAGAAAAAATTTCAAAGATGGTGAAAGATGTTGTTAATGGGGAAAAGTGTGGGAGGGGGAAGTGGTGGGGCATATAGGAATTCCCTATATATTTTCGATGTAACATTTATATAATCTAAAGGCTGTATGGGAATCCCTTATATTTTTTAATGTAATATGTAATCTAAAGCTTCTTTAAAAATTATGTATTTATATATATATATATATAAAGGAAAAAAAAGATGGATAGGTAAAGGTGTGGGGGAAGCTAATCTGAATACTTTGGGATTTCCCAAGTATAGTAGCAATGACTCTACTAATTTCAAGTGACTAAAACCAACTTGAACCAGCTAAGGAGAAAGTGGAGAGGTCCTGGCCTAAGGACCTGAAAGGCAGGAGCATGGCTGGAGATGCCTGGGCTCTCTTGTCTCTGCCTCTCTCTGTGTAGACTGACTTCTTGCTGTTTACCACAGCTTGGTTTTCTCCACAGAACAGAGACATGGCTGCTATAACTATGGGCTCTCATCTCCTAGCTTTTCCTCAAGAGAAGAAAGTTCTCCACCACCAGCCCCATCTTCCCAGGTTTTGAAACCCCAGAGGGTCTGCTTGATAAGGTTTGAGTCATGTTTTGGAGGACATGTCACTGTGGCCAGGGCAGTGGGCTGCCACGATTAGCCCAGCCTGGCCAGGAGCCTACCTTTTGACCAAACGCAAATGAGACTTCAGGCAAATGAGATCCTGTAACTGTGTGGATTCCCTCCCACTCAATCCGTGTGGAATAGAGAGAAAAAGCAGTTCCCCCGAAGAAAAGAAGTACTATTCCCAGTAGGTGGGGATAATACCAGAAACACAAAGCAATAAGTAGCCACCATGTCAGAACTTCCCCACACCATGACTAGCTTCCCAGTGCAGACATCCTATTTTGTTCCTGGACTCATATCACAGCAGCAAAGCTGAAACAACAAACCAAACGATGTGCGCTGCATCCAGGGCGGCGCAGGTCCATTCAGGTCTGGCTGTGAGTCACAGCCAACCAGAACAGCCCTGAAGTACAGCAAAGAGCCAAACTGTAGGCAGAAAGTATGCCGAACTGCTGCCAGGGACACACACCTGCATGCCCACATCCTCAAGCCCAGAACCAAGCTCGCTGCTGCAGCTGAGCCTGACAAGGATGGGGCTGAGGGTCACCGTTAACTGCTGCTCCTGTTCACAAAAGCAGTAAGAATCTCATGGGGCTGAGGGTAGAGGAGGGTGAGGAAGGGGGTGTCAGAGGTGTCAGAGGTGACGGGAATTGAAATGGCAAGTACTAAATCCCTAGTCCCTATTACACCCGAGGAGAAGGAAGATTTTTCAAACCGTGTTCCTTTTTTGACTGGTTTTTATCACTTGTCCATCTGACTATAGGTTTTATTTATTTCCTTCGTTTACCGTATGTGTCCCCACGGGATGGTGACCTCCACGAGGACAGGGATTTTTGCTTCTTTTGATCATTCCTGGTTCCCTTAAAACAGGCCTGTCATCTAATAGGCACGCAACAATATTTGTGAAATTAATTTGTTGAATGACTGAATTCCCAAGAAAGAGGCAGAATCTCAAAAATGAGATTGCCATCTGTTAGGGAGATAATTTCCCCCCCCGCCTAATGTTTTCTTCCTTGGGTAGAAGCTAAGTAGCATAACAGTCCTGGGCTCTCCACTCCAATTCATTCCTCCCCTGGGAAGGTGAAGAGATGCACTAACCGAGGTGTCTGGGACAAAGAAGGGAGCACTGATCGTCCCCAGGAACAGGCTGTCCACAAGAAGCAGGACTTCTGCTTCTACCTTCGGTTGTTCCACGTGGCGGGCTGTGGCCCAGCACACTGAGCTCCTGCAGCTATGAGTCCTACTTCCAAATATGAGCTTTTTCAGTAGGGAAGGTGATTTTTTTTAATCTCACACTTGCCTAGCCCTTTGGTCTTATTTCCAAAACTATTATTGATGCCTGTTGAATACTAACACCACTTAATAATGGCATAATTAGCAAAAATGGGCCTCTTGCAGAGTATCAGGTGGCCCCATCCCAATTATGCCCTGTCATAGGTCATAGTCCCTGGGAAACAGACCTCAAGACACTGAGATTTCCAAGTAGGCAGTTTGGGAGGATTGCTTTCAGGAACAAACGCTCTTGAGGAAGTAAGGAAAGCAGGGTGGGCAGAGGGAGAAGTTGAACTGTGAGGCAGTAGTAGCCCAGGCCAAAAATACAAGGAGCTCTGGA
Source organism: Tolypeutes matacus (assembly GCA_026826555.1). Taxonomy (NCBI): domain Eukaryota; kingdom Metazoa; phylum Chordata; class Mammalia; order Cingulata; family Chlamyphoridae; genus Tolypeutes; species Tolypeutes matacus. The sequence continues at coordinate 5,162,667 of JAKSZT010053928.1, forward strand.
GCTGTCACGGCCCTGAAGAGAAGCCTGGAGAGGAGGCAAGTGGTCCTGGTCTTATAGCTCTCTTCCCGGCTCTGACCAGCCCATAGATGTGGGCTGTCTCCAGGGACGGGGCATGACCTCAGCCAAAGGCAATTCCTGGGGAAGGACTCAGCTGCACGCCCTCAGTGGCTACATGGCTGGTCCTGAAGAAGGATCTGGGCGGGTACCACAGAAGCCACCGCACATACCATTTCCCCTCTTGTATGATGCTGGATTTAACAACAAGGACAAAAACTTCCCCCATTTTCCTGGGAGAGGGAGAAATGGATTGGCTAAAGTGGTGGTGGATGTAGAAGGGGGAGTTGATTAGGGGAATGTTTTGAAGAGGTTAGACCTGTAAGGGGAAAGAGGGTGACAGAGAAGACACCATCCCAGTGTGGTCACACATCCGTGAATTCACTCGGGTCCAGGAGAATGTTCCTTCCCTCTACACTGGCTCAGAGAGCACCAACCCTATGAGCTGAGATTCTAGATTTCCTCTCCCCATCTCTGAAGAGGGGTAGAGACCAAAGGATTAGCTGGCTGGTGGGCTGTCCTCAGCCCGGAGAAAGTCCAACTGTCTCCACATATCACATCAACTGCAATGGCTTCGTTTCTCCACCGAATGTCAGGAGAGTGATATTTTGTTTTTTGAGTTTCCAATTCATCCTTCTTCATGCCAGTCCAAGATTTTCTTGTCCTACACAAACACCAGCCCTAATGTGTTCAAAGACTGCCTAATTGAATGCCCGGAGAGAAAACTGCCATTTGAAAGAGCATTTGAAGGAGCAGAACATTGCAAACAGGAGACATGGATTCCTGTCTCCTCTTCCCCACTCCACCCACAGCTCTTTACTGACCACACAATCTCAGGCAAGACTCAGGACTTTGGAGCTTCAGCTGCCTTATTTGCAGGGAGCTGGACCAGGTCAGCCAATGTTATTGATCCCTTTTTCAGGTAATAAATTAGCTGTTCCCTGACAAAAAATATTTCCCAATGAAGAAGTTCTATGAGCTTCTCTTTCTTTCTGATTTGCAATGTACTACTTAGCAGTCACCATCAGACCAGAAGGAGTCTCTTTCTTTTCCTTGCTTGCTTTCAAAAGGAGATAATTTCACCGCATCAGTCACCCATAAAAGAAATTAGTTTCTGGGTGCAGATTACTTAGAGACAACTATATACTGGCTGACCAATCAGTCATTCTCTGGCCCAAAAATGCCTAGTGAATTTGCCACATATTTGCATTATGATTTTTTTCTGTTATATATTTATCTGACACTATCTTCCTTTATGGCCTGGATTCTGTGTATGGGGTGTGTGAGAAAGGGAGAGGGAAAGAGGGAAGGGAAGGGGGGGAGAGAGAATCTTCTCAGCTTTTGGTTGGCTCTTTCTAGTTCTTTTTTTACCAAGTGTGTGGCCTTTTGACCTGTTTAACCAAGGCCTTTCTGGTTTAAATTGTCAACAATCAAACATAATGGGTACATAAGATGAAATTTGAAAATAGAAAAATATGAATACATAAAACATTAAAAGCAATACTGACAATTTATTAATGTGATGGTTGATTGAGATTTAACTATTTGGAGATCATTGGAACCAACAAATCATAAGCTAATTGTATTGTGGCTTTATTTTTCCTCATGATGGTTAAGATGGTTGATTTAAAAGAGTAAATAAAAGAGACATTTGACTGATTCAGAGGGTTTTCTTAGAAGTCTATATGAAAAAAAAAAAAGTTATCTATACCAGGTTATCCCATCAAAGTGAAATATCTGAAGGACAAATATTGTATGATCTCACTGATATGAAGTAACTAGAATAAGCAAATTCATGGAGTCAGAAACTTGAATACTGGTTACCACGGCCCAGGGTGGAGGTAGGGAATGGGGAGTTAATGACTAACTGGAACAGAATTTCTATTTGGGGTGAAGGAAAAGTTTTGGTAATGGATGGTGGTGATGGTAGCGCAACATTATGTATATAATTAACACCACTGAATTACATATTTGAATGTATAAAACAGGAAATTTTAGGGTGTATATATGTTACAAGAATAAATTTTTAAAAAATCCATAGGATGGTACAATATAAACAGTGAACCCTAATGTAACCTATGGACTATAGTTAATAGTATAATTATAATAATATTCTTTCATCAGTTGTAATAAAGGTATAATACTAATGCAAGGTGTTACTAATGGGGGTGGATATATGGGAACTTTGTATTTTTTGCATGATTTTTTTTTTTTTTTTTTAAAGATTTTATTTATTTATTCATTTATCCCCCCCTTGCTGCCCGCGCTCGCTGGGTCAGCCAACCACGCCACCCGGGCGGGCCCGCCCCCACCAGGAGGCCCCGGGAACCGAACCCGGGTCCTCCCACACGGTAAACGGGAGCCCCACTGATTGAGCCACAGCCGCTTCCCATGCATGATTTTTCTGTAAACCTACAACTTTTCTAATAAAAAATAGAAAATGAAGTATCTGTGGAGAGAAAGAAGAAAAAAATGAAAATTTGTTGAATTTCTTATATTTTCTAGGCCCTATGCTCAGTGCTTTACAGATATTATTTTATTTTATCCTCACAACAGTTCTGTTAGGTAGGTTTTATGTAAGAAAGCTAAAAAACACCCATATTAGGGACTAATTTGCTCCTGATCCCTCTATTAAGGGGAGGAAGAACTAGAGTTCAAATTAATGTCTTTCAACTTCAAGGCCCATGCTATCACCTAAATCTTGAGGTTTTTAATATGAGAGATGGTTTCTTATATTTTGAATAAATGGCCATATGGCAATTGTAGTGAAAAAAAGACCATAATCTTAACTTTAAGGAAATTGTGCCCTTGAATAACCAAACATATATCTTTGGGGAAAGAGGTGAAATAGTTGTCAATGGGGATGAAAGGGACTGAGGGCTAAAGGAGGATAGAGCAGCTTGGAATACCTTCTGAGAGGCTTCCACAAGACAGGAACAAGAGATGTTATGCTTCTGAAGAGGGAGGGCACAGATTTGTACTCTCACTAGCAGTACTTTGCAGACCAGGATAGATGCAGCAAAAGGAGGGTCCTGCTTTTCCAAAATTCTGGAAAAGTAAAGGAAGTCTGGATGTTTGTGAGTGACCCCAAGAGGTGATTCTGGGCTCCCATGGCCCCCTGGGCCAGCCTGCACCCCAGCATTACACTCTGAGCAGATATCCCTGGCTAGCTTGATAACTTTTCTGCATCCACACTAGACAATATACTCCTTGAGAAAGAGACTGTCTTAGTTGACCTTGTAGCCTTGATGCTTTGCGCAATGTCTGGCACATATAAAACACGCAATAACAGTCTGATGATGGACGAAAAGCAAAGGAGGCAGCTGACCATGGAGCACAGATTGGATAGTGATTCTGAGATGACCAAGAAGGTATCAATGAGCTGAGGGAAAGGAGAAAGCTCATGGTCTTCAGGAAGATATAACTGCACTGGAGCCAGCTCACACCAGCTCACAGGTCAATTTTGTTCATCTCTTCCCAATTTTGTTCATCTCTTCCCAACTGATGTGAAATCACATCAGTATCTTGAAATTGGAATGGTAGGAATATTTACACAGTGGATATTGGCAAATACTACATATCATATAAGGGCTTCTTTTTTCTGAACAGGTGGTTGTTAAATAGTTATCAGCACACCACTGGATAACATCCAGATTCTGTGCAGGTGGAAGAGTAGAAGTGATGATTCAGAGGTTGTGGACAATGACAAGGCCTTTTGCACAAGACAGAAGCTTCAGGGCTCTGCTGCAGGGGCTATGCTTACCAGAAGAATCTTCCAGAACCAGTGCTTATACCTTCATTTTTAAGGGGATGGGGTAAGGGAATTCCTATTTTGCTCTCTTTTCCCCTTCTATTTACTATTATGACACCTGTAAAGTGTATGAATAAGGAGGGGAGTTGAATAAAAACAGGCAATATAAAGATGAATTGTTTTAGAATCACCTGCAATTTTCTCAAGAATATTTTTGTTTGGAGGCTTTAACTTTCTCAAGGGGAAATAAAGGAGAGAACAGTGCTCTGCTCCAAGTAAGGTGTGTGTGTCCAGACCAGAGGAAGGAGAGGTGGCCACTCATTTCCTGTCATCCTGCTAGCACGTGGTATAGACAAGCACTTCATAGAGAAACAGCTGATCCTCTCCTGGGTGTACTTAGAATTCAAAAGAAATTAGGGCAGCCCCAAGAAAAGTCAAGGTAGGGAAAATACAAGTTTTAATGAAAATTTACAATCTTGTCCAGAGACCATCTTGAGTCTAATAATTGGGGGGCAGTACAATAATGAGTATAAGCTTTACATTGGAGAGGACAAAGCATTTGGTGGGAAGTTAAAGGATTTTTATGCATATATATATATATATATATATATATATATATATATATACACTGTGAGAGTGTGTACTTGTGCCCACAACATGCATAGGAATTTGGTTCCAGTGATAAAAAGTGTGTTTTTGGTTAGTCCTCCCTTTTGTGATACTCCATTAAAGTTGTCCTGCACACATATTCTAAAGAGGATTATTTTTAGTAGAAAAAAATAAAAGCTCCACTCAAGCAAAAGAATGTTTATGCTCAAGGGTAATAGAAAAGAAATTTTAACCAAGAACTGTACTCTATTAAAACAAGGCAATTAGGGACATTAACCAAAGAAAAAGTTTGAGTATCACAAGTAGTTCAACTTATAACTCTTGAAATCCACATGGAAATTTCTATTGAAAAATGGACATTCTGAGGTGTTCTCCTCCACTAATTTAATTTAAATTTTAAAAACACTGTCAAAATTTCCAAGGAAAGCATGAAATGGGATCAGAAATTACATCACAGTTAAATTTGGCTGCTTAAAACTCAGTGTGCAATATTAACCTATGACTTTTAGAGTTTAAAATTTAGCATGTCATTACGGCACTTCTGTAATTTGATGCCTATGCTGTTTATGGTATATACAGAATGTATTATAATGCCAGAAGAGTACACCCAAGTTTTAAATTAAAGTATCTAATCTCATCACTAATATTCTCTACTAGGAAGTTTAAATATTCATTGAGCCCCTAAAGAAAATAATGACTATGTTTGATAACAACTTATATTCCTAGCTCTTAAAAGTACTTCAGGTAAATAAATGTTATATTTTCTGTTTTATAGATGAACACTCTATAGTTAAATGATGTTGCCAAGGCTAATCAATAAAGTTTGGATGAAAACATGCAATTGCAATAATGAATGAGTGGCCCTGACTTTTATATCCCTACTCAAAACAGTAAACTTTTCTTAAGTGGTAGAGATTGAAGATTAAATTCAAAAGCTCAGGGAGAAGATGGCATCGAACTAACAAGCAGAGCTCAATGCTCTCACAAAAACAACAAAGAAAGAGCCTAAAGCTGTCCAGGGGACCTGTTTTGGAGGTCACCAGACCAGGACTGAGCTACATTTCTTGGAGGTGGGGGAGGGGGAGGGACAGAGAGACAAAGAACTGAAACAACAAACGTGAGTTACCAAACCCCCACAGCAGCTGGGAAGGGCTCCCCTCCCCCACCTCTAAGATATTAAGCTGGGGTAAAACCCCTGGCTCACTGCAGCCATTGGAGAGGGAAACAGGCATCTTCCTCCCTATCAGCTGTTTCAAGGAAAAATGGAGGAGGGGTTGGGGTGCTTTTCTTGGGTGAATTTGGGCAGCAGAGCCTGCTTTGAACTTCCACTCTGGAGATTCAACACAGGAACACAGGAAAGCCCAGATTGAAACACCTCTGTGGAAAGCTGCACTGATGATCGCCATCTGCTGGCAGGTCTGGAAATTGCATGCACAAAAACTCAGTTCTCTTTGTATCCTATTCCTGGGGGAAAATCTGCACCCCACTAGTGAGTCCCAGGACCAGTTTTGATCATTTAAGCTGGGCAATTTAAAAAACTTGGAATAAGTTGACCCAAATATCAAAGAAGAGCTGTGGGGGGGGGGAAGGCAAGAGAGAGAGAAATTGGCCATCAGAGTAAATTCACCAACATATTCAGATGCCTAGACATCAGCAAAATATTACAAGCCATACTAGGAAACAGGAAAAGATGGTCCAGTCAAAAAACGAACCAAATATCCTGAAGAGATACAGGATTTAATACAATTAATCAGTGATAATCTCACAAATATCCCAAATCACTTCAAAGAATTTAAAGAAAATATGATTAAAGACATAAAGGATATTAAGAAGACACTGGGAGAGCATAAAAACAATTTGAAAGCCTGCAAAGAAAAGTAACAGAGCTTATGGGAATGAAAGACATGGTGGATGAGATTAAAAATATATTAGAGGCACTAAGAGCAGATTTGAATTGCTCAAAAACAGAATTGGTGATTTTGAAGGCAGAACATCTGAACTGGAAAAGACAGGAGAACAGAAAGAGAACAAATTGGGAAAAATGGAAAATAAGGAATTTAATGACAATATGAAACACACAAACATTCACATTACTGGTGTCCCAGAAGGAGAAGAGCACAGAAAAGGTGTAGAAAGAATATTTGAGGACATAATGACTGAAAACTTCCCAACCCTTATGAAGGACATAAATATCATTATCTAAACAGAATAACTGAGAGCAGTGACATGAACCAACATCTGCACACCAATGTTCATAGCAGCATTATTCACGATTTTCAAAAGATAGAAACAAACCATGTGTCTATCAACCAATGAATGGGTAAACAAATTGTGGTATATACACATGATGGAATATTATGCAGCTGTCAGAAGAAATGAAGTCATGAAGCATATGACAACATGGATGAACTTAGAGGACATTATGTTGAGTGAAGCAAGCCAGGCACAAAAGGACAATTACTGTATGATTTCACTATTATGAACTAAATATAATGAGCAAACTCATGGAGTTAATAGCTAGAATATGTCACCAAAGAATAGATTGTAGTTGAAAAGAATAGAATAGAATAGAATAGAATAGAATAGAATAGAATAGAATAGAATAGAATAGAATAGAATAGGAGTAGAGTAAAGTAGAGTAGAATAAGGAGGAAAGCTGAGTTTTAATCTGTGCAGAATTGATAAAAAGTTGTTTGTGAATGAATCGAAATGAAAAGAAATGATGAAAGCACATCATAGGATTTGTAATTAGTAGAGATAACGTGTATATGACAGTGGTTTGCTTTTTGTTTTTTTTTTTTTTTCTTTTTTTAGAGTAATGAAAATACTCTAATATTGATTGAAGTGATGAATGCACAACTTTGTGATTATACCAAATGCCACTGATTGTACATTTTAGATAAATTGTATGGTTTATGAACAACAACAAAAAAATAATAGGGTGGTTTGGGGGGGAAATACAGCAAATTTAAGATATGGACTATAGTTAGTAGTAATATTTTGATGATGCTCTTTCATAATTTGTTACAAATGTTTCAAAACAATGCAAGATATTGGGGGTGGGTTGAGGTATAGGAGTCCTGTATGATGTTATGCATGTTCATTTTGTAAGTTCACAACTTTTACTATACACATTGTTTATGTACATGTATGAATAATATACTTTAATGAAATTTTTAGTGAAAAAAAAAATCAGTAACTTTATTTTTCCACTTCTTGGAATGTAGTCAAAAATAGAAAAAAGCGGGAAGTGGATGTGGCTCAAGTGATTGGGCTCCTGTTTACCATATAGAAGGTCCAGGGTTCAATTCCCGGGGCATCCTGGTGAAAGGCAAGCTGGCCCAAGTGGAGAGCTGGCCCACACAGAGTGCTGGCACAGCAAGATAACACAACAAAAAGAGACACAGAAGAGAGACAATAAGAGATGTGGCAGACCAGGGACCTGAGGTGGTGCAAGAGATTGAGCACCCCTCTCCACTCTGGAAGGTTCCAGGATCGGTTCCCAGTGCCACTTAAAGAGAAAACAAGCCGACACAGAAGAACACACAGAAAGCAAAACAAAACAACCCGGGGGGGTGGGGGGGAGGGCGGTAAATAAATGAATCTTAAAAAAAAAAGCAAAATACAAGTTCATACCCAAAGATGTTGACCTCAGCATTGTTTATAACAGCGAAAATTTTTAAATAACTAAAATGTCCAATGAGAATGCAAAGTTGAGTTTATCAGCTCCATGGAACACCATGTGGCCCTTTTTGTCACACCACTGGGGAGCGCAATGTCCCACCCAGTGTGAGGGCCATGACCTCTGGAGCCATGTCTTTAAGGATGGATAAAAATATCAAAGACAGAGAGTACTTTTTTTTTTTTTTGAAGACAGAGTAAGGCAATATTTTGATGTCTGTCTCTTCTCCTGTGATCCATTCCCAACTTGATAGTCTTGAAATTATGATCAAATTAGTCTATATATGTAAGAGAATTCTGGGGAATTTTACCCAAATGTCAGTGTATTATAGTTGACTGAGTGGTTGGCTAGAGAAAAGGGAATACACAAGAGACAGACAGTAAATTCCCTGTTTTTGAATTGTTTATGCTGTTGTAAAACTTGCAGACTAGAAAAAAAATTTTAACATAATTTAAGAATACTTTAAAATATAGTTGAAATGAAGCACATAAATCCTGAGAGGTTTCGTGTACAGGGGCGAACCAAAGTCAGGTGGCGCTCACCAAGGCCGGTACAGCCGGGCTGGGGAAATGGGCAGGACCCACAACAGAGCGTGCCGCAGTGTTTCCATAAAGTTTTAAAAGGATGAACAAAGTACAGTCACTGGTGCAGTCGGTGGCATTTTTGCCCACTTCGTAATCTGCTTCCAACATAAGCTGTTACTGAATGGAAAACAAATGCAAGCGCATCAAGTCTGTGAACAGATGGTGCTTCTGGATGATGAAGAAAAATTGAGGGCCAGAGGGACAGCAAGTTTAAAAAAGATTGCTCTCCCCACCCCCCTCGTCTGCGGGCTTCCTCCTCAACCCCCTCTGTTAGCCCCATCTTTCTCCTCTGCTCCTCCCACCTTTGTTAGGATGAAAGATGCTATAAGTTAGAAAGATAGAAGATGATGCTTAATCTGGAATCCCCTTTGTGCATTTTAGGAGAGCTCTCCTCTCCCAAAGTGAAATAAAGATGCAAAGGCAGCTGTAAAATGGCAGCAAGGCCCTACACAAAGAGCACAGGGCATATGGTGACCTTCCTTTCTCTGAGATGGGGTGAGCCTCAGTTGTCATGCTGGGGGGCTTTCTTAAATATCATTTGGTTGCTATTGTTTTCTGAGGCCCAGAAAAATGCAACGGTCTTGCTGAGCTTGAAGGAAGAAGAATCTGAAAGGGATTTATGGAAATGCCTGGAAATTTTGCCAAAATGTCAGTGTTTTAATTGTCTGCTGAATTACATCTGAGGCAGCCGCATCTCTATGTCTGGGTTTGAAAGTGTATGTGTACTTTCTTATTGGTCTTTGGTCCTTCTGCCTTGTTTTGCATAAGGATTCTGTGGTACTACAGTAAAAACGGTGTAGTATGTATTACAATCAAAGTGTCATGCTGTAGTGACAATGAGCACACAAATCAGATTTTACAGGAAAGTGCCAATTTCATTCTGGTTCTGTGTGTCTGTTAGTTAGTTCACTTCCACTTGTCAGACCATATATTGCCTAGGTTTTCTATTCAGAAAAGAAATCACTATTGTAACAAATATAGGGTAGGCATTAATAGATAATTGTGGAAAGGGAAATGAGAGGAACAAATGAGGGAGGGAGAGAAAGAGGCATGAATGAAGAATGAACAATCAAACTACATAAGAAGGTTTCAGAAGACTTAAACTTTAGTTCTCACTTTACCATTAACTAGTCGTGTGGCCCTTGGAGAAGTAAAGTAATCCTCTGGATCTTTGTTTTCTTCATGTAGAAAATGTCTACACAAACCCTAATATATCTCTGAGATCCACCCACCTCCAAAAATCTATATTCTTCTATAAGAGCACTTCATCCAACATTTTTGAGCTCTTATTCTTGATTACTGGTCAGATGACTTAGATGTGACAAGTCAGAATTATCAATCCTCTAAAGCAAACATGGGCAGTGACATTAAGTTTCTAAGGTAAGCAGCAAGCCCAGGAGTGGAGGTCACTGAAAAGTAGTCAATAATGGGGGGAAAGCTGTGCAGAAACAGAATAGTTTAGGTCTATTCCTTTCTTTAAGGAGAAAAAGTATTAACTTTAGGGCAGAGGGAATAGCAAGGTGCAGAGCCAAAAATTAAAGGAAATTTTTAGTTAAGAATTTGAATAAATAATATAATAATATATTAAGTGAAGAGAAAGATATAAAAGTGAAATATTGGGAGTGGATGTAGCTCAGTGGTTGAGCACCTGCTTCCCATGTATGAAGTCCTGGGTTCAATCCCCAGTACATCCTAACAACAAAAACAAGCAAACAAACGAAAAAAACCAACTTGGGGGAGCTGGTATAGCTCAGTGGTTGAGTGCCATCTTCCCACATACGAGGTCCTGGGTTCAATTTTCAGCCCCAGTACCAAAAAAAAAAAGTGAAATATGAGCAATTTGGGGCTTGCAGGGGGCTGTTGTATAATGAACACAAAACATCTGAATTTATAGGCAAAGAAAGAATGCCTTGTAGTCAACTGCATGCATTCAAAATGTGGTCCAAGTTATAGGAGAAGAAATGAGGAGTATTTTAAAAAATAATTTTTATTCTAATATTTAATTTCTCTGGAGTGTTGAAATCTAATGTCGTAGTTAGGTAAAAACTGATGGAGATACAAGGAATGCATTCCTTCACAACCCGTGTGCTCTGAGTGGCACTCAAAGCTGGGAGAGGGTGAGAGAGCATAGGCAAAAGTTCCCTTGCAGTGCTCCCTGACCATGCAGGAGCCAGCAACTTCCCCCCTCCACACAACCCAGGTCCCCAGAGCAGGCTGAAGGAGAGCTCCCTGAGAACTAGGGAGAAGGGGAGGAAACCGGGGAATAGGAGAAGGGTGTGTGTCCCCCAGAGAGACCCCACAGTGCTAGTGTACATGCATCAACAACGACAAGTGGTGTGTGCTATGTGATGTGTTAGCAACATCATTTTATTTCCTTCTTCTGTTTTTACGCAACATTTTTTTATTGATCAGTTGGACAAACAGTTAAGTAAGTGTATATAAAGGGATTTTAAAAGAATCAATATAAAAGAGAAGAAGGAAGAAAGGAAGGAAGGGAGGGGAGGAGGGAGGGAGGAAGGAAGAAGAGGAGGGAGGGAAGGAGAAGAGGGAGGGAGGGAAAAAGGCAGGGAAAAGGGAGGGAAGAGAGAGGGAGGAAAAGAAGAAGAAAAACTGTGCTATAACTCTTATGTACCCCTATGTAAAAGTAAATAAATAAAAACTGCATTTTCTAAGTGCAGGCTCAGAGCATGGCCTCTTGCTAAAATCCTAGCTGCTGGTCACCAGGACATCATTCTGCACCTGTTTTCAGGATCTCTGGAAGTCCCTAGAGCAGCATCCAGAGCTAAAAATAAACAACCTAGTTTTTTGTATGGCACTGAACCAAAGAAATGAAAGTTACTCTGCTACTCTCCAATCCCCACCCCTACCCTTAGCCCCCACGAATCTTTGCTTAGGGGAAAAAAAAAAAAATCAGTGAAAAGAGAGAAATTGTAAAAAAATATAAACTACCGACACTAGGCCTTGCACAATTTTGCTAACTCTGCCACTGGTCTAAGGAGCAATCCCATCCAGCAGCAGCAAAGCCCTCACTATGAGAGCACTCACCGTGTGCCAGGCAGTGCAGTGTGCTAAGCACGTGGCATATACTAATGTATTTAATCCTCACAGCACCTCCCTTGGGAAGCTGCTAAATGTTAGTCCCGTTTTCCAGATGACAAAATTGAGGCAAATGAGATTAAGTGACTTGCCCACATCACAAGGCCAGGATCAACCACAGGCATTCTGGCTCCGTGTCTGCCTCCTTAATCATTATACTACATGAGGTTTAAAGCCTTTGCTGGAATCAAGCCTCCTTATTTTAGTTTATCGCTCTTGCTTGTTAAGCCACACATAAGGCTTCTGCTTTTATCTCTTCAATGAAATCTGGAAACAGAATCAGGTTTAATATATATATATGTACATATATATCAAATAATCAAAAGAAATTCAAGTCTAAGAAAGCTTTGGAAACACATTTATTCATTTTAAAGGATTTTCACCAAAAATTCTAGTGTTTTTAATCTCTACTCCCACATGTTTAAAATAAAAGGCTTTTATTAGAGCAACTCGATTGAACTAGCATGCAAATGTTTTGTTTTTTAATGAAAAAGGAAAAGATTCCTGCAAATGACTGGAATCATTGCCATGGAAGAGAATCATAAATAGGACCAAAGATAAAAGTAATTTTAAAAGTCCCAGAAATAATTTTTAGTTTAGTTTGGCTGTTTTTATACGTACCTATAACAACAAGGATGACCATTGTTAGCATTTTTGGAGCATTTCCTCTAATAAGCATTCATGTCTTCTAACCACAACCACATTGCTTACATAAGTTAGCTCTTAAGACTATGAGTTGGTTTTTGTTAGAATGTTTGTGCCTTATAATAAATATCCCATATAGCCTTGGAGAAAAATTATGGGATTAATGTATCAAAAGAAAGTACCCATGATACCAAAAAAAGCAAAAAAGTCCCTGAAGAAGTTAATTCTGATCCAATTATAAGTCCACATTTAATATCTTTGGTTCTGGGGTATTTCTCGTTTCTTATTCATAAAATGGACACCAGAACAACTTGTCAGTTAAATATCTAGATTCTACTTATTAAAACAAACAAAAATCAAATCAAATAAGTGTTTTCAGATCATGGAAATGAACAAAAGAAATTAAGCACTGAAAATGCCTAAGTTTTAAATTTTAACCAAATTTTTGACCCTGTGGAAATACAGCTTCGTTTGATCATTTCTTTTCTTGAATTTCTTTAATGAGTTTGATACACTATAACCACTACCAGAATATAATTCAATGAGCTTTTTAAAACATCTTAGATGTTTGTTGAACTGGAGCAGAGAGAAAGAGGCCCATACAGTCAGAAATCTCCCCATGGAATAACCCATGTTTGATTTCATAGAAAGGATTGAAAATTAATCATGCTCAAGGACAGTCAACTGAACATAAATGAACACAATACTGCCATCCCAGTGTAGATGGCATGAAAGACATTGATTGAGACTTATGTTGTCCAGGTAAATGTATGTAACTTCCAATGAGTTTGTAACTTTGTGGATGGCATGGTGTAACCCAGTGGCTCTATTTTTTTAATTATTATTTTTACTGAGGTAAAATTCATATAAGATAAAAGTCATCATGTTAATCATTTTAAAGTTTAGGATTTAATGGCATTGAGTACACTCATGATGTTGTGTAACCATTGCCTCTATCTGGTTTGAAAACAATTTCATCACTCCAAGGATACCCTGTACCTTGAGCCGTCACTCTCCATCCTCCTTCCCCTACCCACCACCCCTCAGCCCCCGGCGGCCACCAACCTGCTCTTTCTTTCTCTATAGATTTTACCTATTCTGGATATTGCATATAAGTGGAATAATATAAGAGATGACTATATCAGTCAGGGTACACCAGAGAAACAGAACCAATTGGATATATGAATATATATAGTAAGAATTTTATTTTGAGGAATTGGCTTACACGATTGTGGAGACTGGTAAGTCTGAAATCTGTAGGACAGGTTGGCAGGCTGGAAATTCCAGCAACACTTGATATTGCAGTCTTGCATCTGAAAACCTCAGGAGAGGCTGGCAGGCTAGAAATTCAGACAAGAGTGCATGTGGTAGTCTTCAGGCAGAACTTCTTCTTTTCCAGGAAATCTGTTTTAAGACCTCTTAAGACTGTCAACTGATTGGATGAGACTCACCCACATTATTGAGGGTAATCTCCTTTAACTAAAGCCAACTGTTGTAGATGTCACTCACATTGCCAAAATACCCTCACAGCAGCATCAGGGCTAGCGTTTGACCAGACAAACTGACAGCATAGCTTAGGAGAGTCTTATAAAATTAACTATCACAGTGACCTTTTGTGACTGGCTTCTTTCACTTAGCACAATGTTTCCAAGCTTCATCCCTGTTGTAGTATGTATCAGTACTTCATTCTTTTTATGGCTGAATAATATTCCATTGCTTGGATATATCACATTTTGTTTATTCATTCTTCAGTTGATGCATAGCTATGTTGTTTCACCCTTTGGCTTTTGCAAATAATGCAGCTATGAATATTTGTGTACAAGTTTTTGTGCAAACATTTTGGGTCTATACCCAGGAATGGATTTGATGGGTTATGTGGTAATTCCATATTTAACTTTTGAGGAACTGCCAAATTGTCTTCTACAGTAGCAGCAAGCACCTTTTTACATTTTTTACATTCCCACTAGCAATACACAAGGCAATACACAGTGATTCTTAACTTTGGCTGCTTGTTAAAATGACCGGGTAAGTATTTTTAAAATACTGATGCCTAGGCCCTACCCCAGACCAATTTCTTCAGGATCTCTGGGTGTGGAACAAGGGCAATTACAACTTTTTAACTCCTGATGATACTATTTGCAGCCAGGTTTGAGAAGCACTGGTCCAGAGAAGCAACACAAGTTTGGGTCAGCTAGGGCTAGGTTCAGATAGTGGCCCCATCCCTTATTCATCGTGCAAATTCGAGTCTCGTTTCCTTGTCTGAAGGGCGAGTGATTGATAATACCTACTTTATAAGGTGATATGACTATTAGCTGAGAAAATATGTGGGAAATGCTCAGTAAGTATTAGATTAAAAACACCAGGCTCCTTCCCTTTATAGCTTTACTTTTTTTATATACTAAGAAATGAATCTAATTTTGCTAAATTATTTCAAGCAAGTAGCTCAGATATCCAAAGTCTTTTCATTCTGCCCCATGGAACTGACCTTTTGAGCTCTTTGGAATTCCTGGCTAAGCATCTCCTCTGGTCGTATTATGTGAGAACAAGCAAAGTGTAAGCACCATGTTAGGAAGCAAAGAGTCCACAGTCAATAATACTGCCATGTACCACATCACGGGAGGAATAGAAAGTCCTTACTTTTGTCTGTATCTGATCAGACTTAATGGTTAGATTCTCCCCCTTTAGGAGCCAACTCCATGAAGCAGCCAAGAAAGAGCCATGCCTGAAAATGCTCCCCCTCAAGGATTCACTGAATAATAAAGCTTCTAATACCCAACAAATACAGCATTCAGTGGGAATTTGACCAAGGTACTTTCTTTAAAATAATATAATGTAATAATAGAATATGTTCTTAAGACCACAGCAGATCTAATCTTAGTGACTTTGAAAAACACCATCAGCCTTGTCAATGTCAAAGCAGAGAGGAAGGGAACATTTTGCAAGTGAGTATTGCTGGGTAAGTTGGAGGTGGTCATTAAGCTTTAGGCGTTGTCAGAGGTTGTTTCATGTTGCAAGGGATTCATGGGCCTGGCAAACACAGCAGAACTCCTCTCCTGGTAGCCTGGCCCAGTGGTGTGTGAGGAGTTAGGGAGCGCAGGAGGCTGAGGTATTAATGTGCAGTTGTCCTTAGCAGAGCTCTTTTCCTACCTTCAACCCAAGTCTTAAACAGTGAGACTTCCTGACCCACTCTCCATTCTGGAGAGGACCAGGGATTTTGTTTACTTCTATGTTCACCTCAGAAAAAGAGAAAGGACTATTCATAGTTTTACCATATTTCAATGGTCTAAGTTAAACACTATTCTCTCTTCCTTGGTGTTCATTATTTTGCTATGAGACAATGTATACAGTCTAGAGTTCAAGTTAGAATTTCCATCAGTCAGTCCTTGACGAGGAACTTTAGCACAAACAGTCATGGCAACTGCTTCAAAAGGAGGCCACCGGATTATACTTCAAAAAAGTCCACATTCCTCATTACATCTGTGCTGCATTGCGGGACTGAAATCCGTAGCTTTTCAACATAAAATGTGTCTAGATCAAACAGTATTAAATAATCATTAAAATCTGCTTTGTCCTTCTTGAAGAGCTGTTCATAGTTTCACATTGTGCTATGCGTATTAATGGAACATTAGATATTATATAAAATGTGAATTGCAATTGTCTTGTGTGGTAGACAGTTTACTAAAGTATTATCCCGAACACATGCTATCTGATTTACTAACTTATTATCCATTAAAAAAATCCTTGGGTAAATAAATGTGTAACTAAAAGAATTGTTACTCTGCATAATCAGATGAATAGATACAAACAGGGAAGATTGCTGTCATTATGTTGTATATTGTGCTAAACAGATGCACATGATTTTTTTTCAGATAGTGTGCTATATCAAACCATTTCCTTCTGTCTGGGCTTTACTTCTATCAATATGATGTTTCATATTTCAAATCAATCGTTGTTCCACAAAAAGGCCATTCCTCTACTCCCTTCTTTTCCTTCTCCCATCCTCCTGCTCTCCCTCCTGCCTCAAATCTTTCAGCCAATGGGCTTGGCACAGACGAGAAATGACTGGAAGGCACTGGGTCTATAATGTGTTGCTACGCACAGGCTCTCCTCTTACCCTAAGGAATATATCATGCCCCAGGGCATTGGAAATGCAATTGGAATCACGGCAAGCAGAAACTGCGTCCTTGGAAGTTTGCTAGCTGTTCCAGATAACTGTTCCGACAGGTAATGGGTTAAACTACATCGACGACTTTTGTGTTTTGGATTTCTCAGTAGATACCAATGATGGAGTTGTAGTGATCCACCCACTCCTCACGCATTGTCCCGTGGGCACACATTTTTAAGGTAATTGGTAGGATTTCTAAAAGCAGGCAGTAGTTGTGGGCAGAGGACATAACTTTCCCTTTCCTTCCATGCATTCTCGCATTCCATACCATTCATCCATCTCAAACTTGCAGGAACTCTTCTTAGGCACCTGCAATCAAACAGCAGGCTAGGATATGGGGGTGAAAGGCCTCCACCTAGCTGAGTCCAGTAGCAGAGACTTGCCAGTAAAGCACCAGTTATAATATAAAATAATAAATGGGGGCAGGCTCATGCTTTGGGAGCACAGATGAGGGCACTTGACCCAGACTGAAGCCCAACTACTAATAGTTGGAATCAGAGAAGGTGGTAACCATTGAACTGAAGAGGAGGGGGTGTCAAGGAAGAATTCCAGGGTTTGGGGTTGTCAAAATGGGTAGAAAGTGTAACATTTATCAAGATCAACATATAAAAATTAAACAAGAAATTAAAGTCTGTCATGCCCATGTCCTTGGTATTTCCTAAGGAAAACTGCCCTACCAAATATTCTTTGTATTTAACAGCTTTATTGAACATAATTCAATAATTCACTTACCATTCAATCCATCCATTTAAATGTACATTTTGATTGGTTTCTAGTATATTCACAGAGTTGTGCAATGGTCACCACAATCAATTTTAGAACATTTTCATCATCCCAAAATGAAACCTACACCCTTTGGCTGTCACCTCCCAATCTCCCCCTGCCCCTCAACCCTAGGCAACCACTCAACTACTTTATGTATCTATATATTTGCCTATTCTGAATATTTCATATAAATGGAATCATACAATATGTAGTCCTTTGTGTCTGGCTTCTTTCACTTAGCATAATGTTTTTGAGTTTCATCCATGTTGTGACATGTATCAGTACTTCATTTCTTATTGCCATTCAATCGTATGGCTATACCAACCCTTTGTTTACCAATTCACCAGTTGATGGACATCAACTGAAATACTATTGAAGGTAGTCCAGCAATCCTACCCTTGGCCACAGCTGACTAGATCGGATCGGTGGGCACTTGACCCAAGGGTGGCCAATCAATAGGCTGGTCAACAACCAGTGAGGTGGCCTGGCAAGAAAAGTGCTAGACAATCAAAATCTCTCAAGTTTTAAGTTCAAAATTACTGAGAGAATGAGACAGTATTCATTAGGATCTAAAACTGGCAAATGCATTGAGATTCCATGAGCTAGAGTTAGGCTATGAGGAGGCAAGGCAAGGTGAAGTTATGAAGACACACAGAAACTATGAGAAAGACAAAAAAATAAAAAATAAAAAAAAAAAAAAAAGAAACTATGAGAAAGACGAAGAGGAGGAAACAATGAGCTAGTAGAAGCTATAAGGTAAAGAAAAGATGCACAGTATATGGGGTGCACCAGCCAGTTGGCAGCAAGTAGAAAGTGGAGAAGACTCTGGAGGAGCACAGAGTGAGGTTACCAATGGCACCCAGACTAAAGGTATACCAACTTCTGCTGGCACTGTTCCAAAGGCTGCTCTGGATTCTCACAGCTCTTCTACTACAATCTTCAGGAATCCCAGAGGTTCTATGGTCCAAGTTTTCCTGACCCACTATGGTGTCTATTCTCCAGAGGCCTGGTTTTATTTATTCATTTATTTTTGGTTTTCAGCTTTTCCTAGTTTTTCCCACCTGCATATTCTTAAATTGCTTCAAATAATTCAAATGGGTTTAAAGCAAAAAGCATCTAAGAGGAAAGGGGGAACAATGAATTCATCAAAAGATCTCCTAAGTGTGAGGCATGGGATGCCAAGCAGAGTGGGCATTGGGGGTATACATGAACCTGCAGTTTAGGAAGGAAGGAAGTGCTGGTGAAACACATTTGCAAGTTAACAATGTAGACAGAACATTTAGATAGATTAATATGAAGGTGAGCAGAAAAATAGGCACCTATAAGGAGAATAAGGGTGGTCGAAGAACCAGGAGACAGTGGTCAACCGAAGCCACAACCCTGGTTTCATTGTGCTCCAGCCTAAACGCCAGCAACCTTTGCAATATAGCTGCTTAGGTCTTCACTTATTTCCCCCACAACTTTTGGGAAGCAAACTGATTTCCTTACTCTGAGCCTTGATTTCAATTTAACTCAGTGAACATTTATTGAGAAATGACTTGAGCAAAGCACTAAGCTATGGGGAATACCCACGTGGAAGGAAATGAGGTTCCTGGACTCAAGGGAAGGAGAGAAAGAACTAACGTTTTGTGTGTGCTTACTATGGGTCAGTCTTGCAGCATGCTAGACCCTTGTTTAAGTTATCTTATTTAAACCACTCAATGACCAATGAAGATAAAATAGATAAGACATGACTTTCATTTCCAACATCATTAGTGACTGTGAAACCTTGAACTAAGCTCCAGTTTCCTCACTATAATAAGATGTGAATACATGCTTCACAGGGCTATTGTGAGCATTAAATGAAATAATATGTGTAAAATTCCTCACATGTAGCAAGTACTGAATGCACAGGAGCTCTGTTGTCAGTATCATTGTTATCAAGTTGCTTGTGAGGGGCAGACATAGTATGTGTCTCAGGTTGTCAGATTGAATATTCTTTCTATTACTCCATATTACAGTCTATTAGGATAAGGGACTTGTACACCGATGACCACAAAAAAAAAAAAAAAAAAAAAAAAAAAAAAAAAAACGAGCAGTGGCTGGAGAGGTAGGGGGAGAGAGAGATAGAAGAACCAGCTCCAGCCCTGCACCTCTTCCTCATTCTTTGTACACAGCATCTGACTTCTCTGCCTCTCCACTGCTTCCCCCACTTCACATGGTTGTTTTAAAGCTCATCCAACACTGTGCATGAAAGCATTTCAAAGACAGTAAAAACATTGTGCCAAGGTTACAGTGTGAGGAAATTCCAAAAGACCAGGCAAGTTAGGCTTTGTGAAGGAGTTTTAGAAATTCAAGAATGACTTTTCCATGGAAGTACACTTCTGGAAGGGACCCACTATACAGAATTCACAGCCCGCCTTACTTAGGCAATAACCTAATAGCAGGAAATAGACTGGACTACAGAGGTCCAGAAAATGCGGGGAAGGTGCCAGTAGGAAGGGTTTTAGAAGGGCAGAGACCAATGTCCACAGCCATACTGCTAATTTCCCTCCAGGTCTCACAGTCCCACAGATCCTGTCCTGGGCCACCTGGGGTATTGGTACCATCTGTGGCTACATATGACTAGAACCCTCATAATTAGCCACAAATTAGTAAAATAGAAAAGCCAGGGGAAAGCCACATCAGTGGAAGTTGCCTTTGGAGACAAATTCAGATCACCCAGAAAAGCACTTAGTTCTGTTGAGTTCAACAAATCTGAATGTACAACGTTATCAATAACAAATAGTGAGATGTGAAACCAAAATTCAGACCCTCTAATTTTGAAATCAACTGAAACAAAGAGAGTAGACATTAAAGATCATCACCAGGGCACATACATCACAACCTACCCTCTTGGTTCAAAGATATATTTTCTTACAGAGACCTCTTGCTAGAATGATTTCCCAGAATTTGTTGTTGTATGCCGTGATTTGGTGAATTGTATTTCTAGAGGCACCATGAGCAAGGAAAAGATTGTTAGGATGTAGGCTCTGCCCTCATGAAGCTTATATCCTTGTTAGGGATGCATATGAAACACAGCAACAAGGCAGTATATTGAGTGCTAAATCGTTTCGCCCAAATATGACAATTTAGAATTTGGCAGATCTCAGTGAAGGCTGGGAATATCAGGGAAGGCTCCATCGAAAATCCAGAACTTGAGCTAGAGCTTGGAATAGAGAACGTTCCACTTGATGGGAATAAGCAGCTGGCACACGGTAGGTGCTCAAGCCATATTTGTTGGTCAAACGTTATTGAGTAAGGACACACAGATGGACATGAGCAAGGTGAATGGCCAGTAATGTCATACTACAAAACCACATTGCCCTACCGGCCTTCTGATATACCTCATCAACATTCCCAAGGAAAGGCATTCAAGGTAATTCTGTTTTCCCTCTGCCATTTCCACTCCCAACCAAAGGAGAGGCAAGGATTTGGGGAAAGCACAGAAATGCCCTGTTAGCACAGGGGACCTTATCACCCCAGCCACTGTCCTTTACAGCTGTTTAGAAATCAACCTTCAGGCACACACTTTAAAACTGGCACCATTGCATTAATGTCTGTCCTTAACTCTCGTTGTCATGCACTTTGATCCATGCTTCAGAGCAACCCGTAAATTCTTACAATCTGTGGAATCTTGTTAGAGCTCTGAATAAATGTGTTCAACAATTAAAATCCATTCATTACATGAGCTACAACAAGCAAAAGCAAAACAAAATAAAACAACAATAAATAACCCTTATAGTGTTGTACATGAAAAGCAAAAAGAATGATGCATGCAGCTATCCCATAGACCAACCAAAGAAGACAGGTAAAGATAGACGTAGCCACAGGAGGAGTGTGGTTTGTGATTTGTAAATGGAATGCAAAGAGAGGGGAATATTGCCTCCTCTTGTCAAGAGATTTTGTCCTTATTTTAATTCGTTAAAGCAGCCTACAAAAGTCTCCAGCTTATTTTCCCCATAAACATGTGATCAGTTTCTATCTGCACAACCACAGGTTTTAGGAACTCTGAATGAATTCAGACATCTCCCATTCCTCTTCCAGCTGGGAGCCAGTAGACACTTAGAGCTGGAAGAATCATTAGTTTTCAAAAGAGGAAACTGAGACCCAGAGAAACTAGGTGACTCAACAAAAATCACAGTGGCAATTAGGTGCAGAGCCAACCTACAGAAACGAGCAGTGTTCACTCCTAGAACTTTGCTCTTTCGTCATTACTTGGCATTTCTCAGCATGCTCCAACAAAAACACAAGTACCTGCACATATACACATGCTGCAGAGAGGAAAGAATATTTCGGGGTCAAATAACTTTTGGAAATCCTGGATTAAACAAAGTTAAAATGGTTTTTTTTTTTGGTTTGTTTGTTTGTTTTTGTTTTTTTTTCTTTATTTGTTGTTTAACTGTAGAACTTACTGGACCTTTAACAAGCTTTCTTTTTAGAGAGGTAAGGCTGGGGGAAATGCATACATAGGGATACAGCCTTTCTCAAACCTAAGTGGCCAGGAAATTTTTTGATTCCTGAAATACCTAGGAGCGCCCTAAGGACTTCAGTGTTCCACACCAGGCAGCTTTTGAAATGCTGCCCCAGGCCATGCTGCTTTCCTGATATCTCTTGGGCTGGAATGGTTTTTGTATTGTTTGCCTGCCTTTCATGGGGCTTTTTTCCTCATGCTGCAGAACTACAGGATAGCTCCTGAGCTGAGCACAGAAGACTGAACTACAGCTGTGGGTTCTGTTTCTCCTTTCTAAGAGCCCAAAGTGACAGTAGCAGAGATCAGCCATGACCTAGAGCAGACCGATGGAGTCAGGAAATCAATTCATCCCAACCACAGGCAGATTTCATAGCTTGGGGTGTGACTCTCCCTGCTAAGTGTCTTTTCCCGGATTTCATGTCAGCATTCAGTCCCTGCTAGAAAACAGAGCTGTGCCTAGGGGCAGAGGAGTGAAAAGGAAGAGGAAAGGGGGCTTTAATTTCTATCATTTACTTTTTTTTTTTTTTTTTTTTTTTTTTTTCTGCCTTTACAAGACTTTGGTCACCAGCACCTAAGATGCCACTAAATACCAGGTAGTCAGCTGTTTTTAGAAAGGTATTAATTGCTTTCCTCATCCAGGGACTGTGAGAAGGGAGACCTCTGATTTTGGTCCAGCGACATCACCTATGGCCTTCGTACTGACTTCTGGGACCAGAGAATGCCGAACTATTTGGAAAGGTCTACACCTGGTAAACAGCTTTCTTAGTGACCACTGATGGGTTTCCAGAGTTAGAGCTCCCCCTACTGGAATCTAAAGCACCTGATAACCCTGTCGGGATCTATTTTATTCTGGTCCGGGTATGTGAAATCCTGATTGAGCTTTCAGCCAGCCACTTATTCTCATACAACTGCTTTTTCCAAGGACTTGAACTGACATCAGTATTCAGCCATTTGCGATTCTTACTTCCCAGTAGTTATTCCTCCTTTCCCGAAGGATACTCCAGTTTGCCCAGCTCAGATCTACCTGGACTCCCTGGTGCTGGGCGTTTAGAGTTGGAGGTTTCCCCAAATTAAAACAAGGAGGTACAAGGGCAAGTTTCTTACTAATATAGTTACATTTCTCAAATATCCAACCTTGTGCATTTCCCATCTAGATGGGGAGAGGGGGAGAAAAAGTTCTGCTCTACTCCTATCATGGGGAAAAGACAGGTCCAAACAATGTGTCCCTAAATTGGGATTCGGGGGATGGAATGTGGAAAAAGACCTCAAGGAAGTTGCCCTCTGGAATGAGGTCTACAGTGAAAACGTTGGGGGTCTGGTTTCACTCTGCTCTGATTGCTAAGCCTTTCCTTGTCGTAGGATCCTGTGGTTTCTGCATACTAGAAGAATGAATGGTAAGCCCTCCCTTGTTTCTAGCTTCATCTTCAGAGACCAGACTCTCCAGGATCTCTGCTGAATGACTGACTTCATGGCTTCTCGCTTTGGGGAAGTCCCCCTAGAAGAAGCCTTAACAGGCGCGATCCTATTTGAAACTAGGGACGCTGTGCATCTTTTACTTTCCAAAGGAGAAGATAAAGGGAAAAAAGGAAGGGAGAAAAGTGAGACAGTCTGGAACAGACTCTGGCTTTATTGTGAGGGACACAGGTAAGGTTTTCTGCTGTTTTCTTTGATCAGATGATGTCTCATTATGATCCTTTGGCCCAGGATTTGGAGGCTATTTATGACTTTAGAATTAGAGGGCATGTTGGCTATGTTTCCTTCCTTTAACAGTGGAATGTGTGCCCACTTTGGGGCTCATTGAAAATAAGAAATGGGAAGACACCAAATGCCAAAACCTAAATAAAAGCACACCTCCTTCAACCCAATGAATAATTATTCAGATTTACAAAAATGAATAATAAAGGAGCAAATCTTCATTTTACAGAAGGATGCACCATGGGATTCCTTTACATTCCAAGTTCCCCTGATGCATAAAACATATGATTAGATTTACAAAAACTTGATTTTTTAGGTAAACATCTTTGCAGAAAGATTAGGTGTGATTAGATGCAAGAGGATCTCTTCTCGGAAGGGAAAACAAATGAGCTTAGCTAACAGGAGATGGTAGAGTTAATAATCAAAAACTCTTCATGCCATTTGGGAGAGCTGATTTCAATTTTGAGGAGTTCTTGGAGGTGTCTTAGACAAATTCAAATGACTGCTTACAGGGATGGGAGCAGAATGGCTCTAACCCACTGCCTCTCGCATGGGGTGTGTTCAAGCCTTTCTGAACGCTGTCGAGTTCTAGAGAAGAGCCAGTGAGTCTGAATGTGCCAGCTGGGAAATGGTGGAGGCTGCCCCCTGTGGGGCAAAAGGAACCTGCGCATTATCCCTGAAGGACTGACCGACTCTCCTCCCCTGAACACCATTGCTGTGAGACAAAACATTGTTGGGGGTGGGGGTGGGGGAGAGAAAGAGAAATCTGTGTGGTATTGAGAGACCTTCACTGAGGCTAAAAGAGGAAATCTTTTATTCTAAATTAATAAACGTGTTCCAGGAAGGTCTAAGAAGACTCTCAGAGCCTGCAGAATAGAGCTGGGTTTTCTATTTACAATTTCCATTATTTCCACAGACCTGTCTTCACATGAAGCCCTGCCACGTAAAGGACAATCAATACGTCCGAGTAGATGAAGTATACGATGCTCTCTCATGGAGCTCCCTGAATGGTCACAATTCACATTTTAAAATTCAGACTCAGGATAATTAGCCATTCTAACCTTGGAAGAAAAAAAAGAAAAGACTCAGTTCTCATGCCCTCTTTTTCTAATAAAGAAATACTCCCTGTCCCATACTGAAATGTCCAGGGGTTACTGTCATATTGCGGTCTAATCCCTGTTTTGCTTTTAGCCTTCCGATGTACAGGGGTGAAGGAACAAGGAGAACTACATCCAGGTTCCCTTCTCAGCCTTTTTCTCTTCCCACAGCAGCACTTCAGAATGGCTGGGGAAAAGGGCTTGCACTCTCCTCTCTCTCTCTCTCTCTCTCTCTCTGTCATAGAATCCAATGCAGGCGTCCACTTCCTTTAGCTTAACTTTCTGTTAATGCCCCAGTATTTGTTTATGATTTCGCACCCGTGCTGGGAATACAGCGCACTTATAACTCATGAATATTTGATACCAAATTAAACAATTTGTGGTTCTATTACATAAGAACACAATTTAGTTCAGAGCAAACCATTTGAAAGAGAATTCATTATTATGAAATCACGATTTTATTTCATTTTAGTGTAGTGTTTTGATTGTTAAATAGACAATACATGTCTTTCTTTCTCTCTCTCTCTCTTAATTTTTTTTGTTTAAAAGATGAAACCCTGCCTTTTACTCCACAAACTACATTACTTGTTTTCATTTAAATAAGAGAAAGTATTTTTCTGAAATATCAAATCATTTAATTTGAGACAAATGGAATAATAATGTTTTGCCATGAAACAGTGCTTCAAAAATTAGAAAGAGAACATATTTTTTTTAAAAGACGATGTTTGTATTTCATAACAATCCAGCTAAAAGACAGTTAAAAGAATCAGCAGCAGCCCAGTCAGAATGTTTGTCAATGAAGACTCTGTAATTGTGTTCTGTGCAAGTTGTTTTAATGATATGGATTCGTTTAGACAGGCTCGGGTGCATTGCAAATATTGGGTCATTGTCAACGTGACTACTTACAGCAGAATCATTGGCTTGTTCTTCTGATCAGGGCACCTACTGCGAGCAATGATGAAAATAACTGGGGATTTGTTTGGAGAGTTGGATGGGCAACGGGCTCTTACCCTCCCCATCCTGTTTTGTGGATGCTTCTAACCTGGATTTCCAGAGCAAGTATAAGTGCAAGGGTGAAAGACTGGCTCCAGATGGCCTGATCTTGAGTGCCCTGTACCCTAAGGCATACACCAAATTCCTGAGAGTGACCGTGGAAAGCCTGTTCTTTAGTCTAGGCGCCATTGCCGGTGAGGAGGGCATCACCAACATTGGAAAATACACAGGGATGCACAGAGAGAAATGTTCGTTATTATCCAGAGACAGAAAATTGTTCACCAAAGTGGCAAAAGCGTGTGTGTTCTGTATGGTCATTGATTTCACTTAACACAGCTATTTTCTTGTTTGATTTTTCTTTTCCCCTTAATTTGACCAAAGCAGAGCAGGAAATGGCTTTACAGCTTTAAAAAATGCCGCCAAGAAGACAAATCAAACGACAAAAAGCATTCTTGGAGATTATAAAGATTTTCAATACATATAAGATTTAGTCACGGAAGAAATTTTAAGTTAGAGTACCAGTTCTTGATATACTATATCAATTGTAACTACCCCAAAATATTTTCAATCCTTGACTTTCCTCCTTAGAAGAATTTTTTTTTTTTTTCTTTTCAAGAGTCAAGTTGCTTTATAAAGGTCCAGGATAATGTTCCTTATGCCCAATAATTGCTGATTCACAGTCAAATAATAATATAGCTTTTTATTTTCATCCAAATGCTTCACTTGGTGTATAATTTAGATGAAATCATATTCAGACATAACTAGGGAAAAGAGGCTTCTCTGTTCTAATTTACTGTATAAAACACTAAGAATATTCAGAATTCTTCTGTTATCTTTAACACCTGATGACTCTACTAATGATAATGTGTAAAAACTGCCAAAAGCATGTGATCTATATTTTATACTACTTCTAGAATAACAGACACCTATCTTTACTTTTTGTTATACTTGCAAGAGTGTCAAAGAAAGGCAAAACTAATTAAATTATGCGTTCTTTTCAAGCATTTGTTTTCCGTTCAAAGATATCTTGCATGTATTTGTATTTGTGCTCATTTTTCCTCCATGATTAAGTTTATACAGTAATATCTTGTGTACCTCTAAACTGATCAACTATATGCCCAGATCATTGCAGTTTTAATATTAGTCACCCATTATTGACATTTGGTAACTAACTCTAAAGTAGATATTATTTTTAAAAGATTTATAACAACAAAAGCTGAAGTCAGGAAGTTGATTAAAATGAAGTGCTCTGCCTGCACCCTTGGACTGTGTTTTTTGTTTATTTGTTTG
Source organism: Tolypeutes matacus (assembly GCA_026826555.1). Taxonomy (NCBI): domain Eukaryota; kingdom Metazoa; phylum Chordata; class Mammalia; order Cingulata; family Chlamyphoridae; genus Tolypeutes; species Tolypeutes matacus. Next base: position 5,189,585 of record JAKSZT010053928.1, read on the forward strand.
TTTGGTTGAGGACCCAGAGGCCTTACCTGTAAAATGAGGAAATTGGAATACATGATGTCTAGGTTTCTCTCAGCAATAAAATTCTCCAATTCTGTTCCAGTTTAAGGAATGGTTTATAAAACAAAGCTTGACTTGAGAATAGAATAATTTAAGCTAATTCCTTTCTGGTGTCATCAACTCCTTGGTGTCACTGTCAGATCACCTGGTGTATGTTGCTGACCCTAGAAAATTTGGACAAAATATTCTGAGTTTTGTTGTTGTTGCTATTTGCTTGCACATCTTTTGTTGTTGCTGCTGTTATTTTGGCTCAAATCTGATTCCTTTCCTTGGCCTTCTTATTGATTGCTTTCTCCTCCTCCTCCTCCTCCTTATTCCTCTCTCTGTAAATAATACACATGTAAACATTCACAATCTCTCTCTCTTTTCCTTCCAATATTCCTGATTTCTCTTCCTATAATTTTGCTTGCTTGCCTCCCATTTCTCCCCAGTCCATTATCTTTTCCAAATATCTCCTTCTCTTTCTGTTCACTTTGTCATTTCCCTCAACCACTTGTTTCTAAATCACTTTATTTTTTTTGCTTACAAAAATGTTATTTTTATATATATATATATATATATATATATATATATATACATATATATACATATATTTTAAGAGGTGCTTAGATTACCTAAAATATTACACGGAACCCACTGGGATTCCCATGTTGCCCACCTCCCACACCTCCCACCACATCCCACACTGTGGGAGATGTTTG
>JAKSZT010053928.1:5190742-5281851 GCA_026826555.1 Tolypeutes matacus
GATTATTGCTAATTGAAAACTTTTCCCAAGTGCCAACTGGCAACACAACTGGAAAAAGACCTTGAATAAAAGGGGGAAATGGTAAAGACAAATGAGTTAAAGTGGCTAAGAGACTTCAAAGAGAGTCGGGAGGTCATCCCAGAGGTAACTCTTACGCACACCTCAGTAGGAGCTCATAGAATATCTAAGTGCCTATCACCCCACTCAGTGGGGTTCCTGAGAGCTCCGGAGACACCCTGGTCCTATATAAGGGGGGATAGCCCCAGAGACTGATGCCTTATCAGTGGGTTCTATTTTGGAATCTGTGCTCCTGAGAGTGACAGAATTAGACTCTAAATCACTTTAGATCTAGGCCCTCATAAATTTCCTGACTGGCCTCAATACCATAGCCTGTAATGGAATCAGGAGGCTGTCTAGGGTAGAAAAGGTAGGGTTAGTATTTTTTTTTAAACAAATGTGATTGTTCATAGCCACAAAGAGGGAAAGAACAAGAGAAGATAAGAAGATATAATGGCCATGCCAGTTTTCTAGGGGATCAGGCAGGTCCAAGAGACCTTTAAAAGATAAAGATTGAGAGTTCCAAGAAGATGGCATGAGAGTAGGTGGGCAGGGCTCAACTTCTCTCACAAAAACAATAGAGAAAGGGCCAAAAGCTCTCTGAGGAACTTGCTTTGGTGGTCAGCAGACCAGGACAGCAAGGGATAGAGAGACAAAGAAACTGAAACAACAAATGTGACTTACCAAACACTCGCAGCGGCCAAGAAGGGCTCCAATCCCCCACTCTCAAGACATTAAGCCAAGATAAAAGCCCTGGCTCACTGCAGCCTTCTGAGAAGGGAACAGACATCTTACTCTCTGTCAGCTGTCACAAGGGGAAAAGGATGGGGAGTTGGGGAATTTTCTTCAGTGAATTCAGCCAGCAGAGTCCACTTTGAACCTCGACGCTGGTCAGACCAAAACCCAGGAAAACAAAGATTGAAACACCTCCATGGAAGGGTGCATTGAAGAGCACTATCTGCTGGCCGGTCTGAAAATTGCATGGCAAAAATGCTTTTGGTTCTCTCGGTACCCTAACTCCCAAGAGAAAATCAGCACCCCATTAGTGAGACCTTGGCCTGATTTTGGTAACTGAAGCTGGAAAATTTTAAAGATTTAGGATAAGTTGAACCAAATATCAGAGAAGAGCTGTGAAAAAATAATAACAGTAGACAAGAAAGAGAATTGGCCTCAGAGTAATTTCACCAACATATTCAGATGCCTAGACATCAGAAAAAAATTACAAGCCATACTAGAAAACAGGAAGAGATTGCCCAGCCAAAGGAACAAATCAAATATCCTGAAGAGATTTAAGACAATTAATAAATGATAATCACACAACTCTCCTAAATCAATTCAAAGAATTGAGAGAAAATATGACTAAAGAAATGAAGGATATTAAGAAGACACTGGATGAGCATAAAGAACAATTTGAAAGTCTGCAAAGAAAAGTAGCAGACCTTGTGGGAATGAAAGACACAATGGATGAAATTAAAAATATATTAGAGGGAGGCGGCTGTGGCTTGATCAGTGGGGCTCCCGTTTGCCATATGGGAGGCCCCAGGTTCGGTTCCCGGGGCCTCCTGGTGGGGGCGGGCCCGCCCACATGGTGTGGTTGGCTGGCCCGGCGAGCACAGGCAGCAAGGGGGTGATAAATGAATAAATAAATAAAATCTTAAAAAAAAAAAAAAAAGTATATATATATATATATATATATATATTAGAGACACATAAGAGCAGATTTGAATTTCTTGAACACAGAATTAATGATTTCAAAGACAGAACACCTGAGCTGGAAAAGACAGGAGAACAGAAAGAGAAGAGAATGGAAAGAATGGAACAGGATCTCAGGAAACTGAATGACAATGTGAAATGCACAAACATATGCACTATTGGTGTCCCATAAGGAGAAGAGAATGGAAAAGGGACAGAAAGAATATCTGAGGAAATAATGACCGAAAACTTCCCAACACTTATGAAAGACATGAATATCTATATCCAAGAAAGACAATGCACCACAAACAGAATAAATCTGAATAGACCTACCCTGAGACACCTATTATTCAGAATGACAAATATTAGATATAAAGAGAAGATTCTGAAAGCAGCAAGAGAAAAGCAAAGCATCATATACAAGGGAACCTCAATAAGATTAAGTGCCAACTTCTTATCAGAAACTATGGAGGCGAGAAGAAAATAGTGTGATGTATTTAAGGTACAAAGAGAAAAACTGCCAGCCAAGAATTCTGTATCTGGCAAAACTGTCCTTCAAAAATAAGGGTGAGGAAGCCAGTGTAGCTCAGTGGTTGAGCACTGGCTTCCCACATACAAGGTCCTGGGATCAATCCCCAGCCCCAGTACATCAAAACAAAAAACAAACAAACAACAACAAAAAAAAAAAAAAAAAAAACAAAAAAACCAAAGAGGGTGAGTTTAACAGACAAACAAAAACTGAGAGACTATGATACCAAAAGACCAGAATTACAAGAGATACTAAAGGGGGTGCTGCAGCCTGAAAGGAAAAAAACAAGAGTGAGAGACTTGGAAAAAAGTGTAGAAATGAAGATTATCAGGGAGGCTAAATTAAAGGGTAAAAAGATGTACAATGTACATATGACAACAGAAAGCCAAAGGACAAAATGGATGAAATAAATAATGTCTTTATAGTAATAACATTGACTGTCAATGGCTTGAACTCCCCATCAAAAGACATAAATTGACAAAATGGATTTAAAAAAAAAAAAATGAACCACCTATATGTTGTCTACAAGAGACTCACTTCAGATGTAAGGACACAACCAGGTGGAAAGTGAAAGGTCGGAAAACAATATTCCATGCAAATAATAACCAAAAAAGAGCTGAAGTACTGATACTAATGTTGGACAAAATAGATTTTAAATGCAAAACTGTTATAAGGAATGAAGAAGACCATTTTATATTAATGAAACAGGCACTTCACCAAAAAGAAATAATTATACCAAATATTTATGCACCTAATTTCAGTGCCCCAAGGTACATGAGGCACACACTGGCAAAGCTGAAAGGAGAAATAGATGTCTCTAAAATAATAGTTGGAGAGTTCAATACACCACTCTCAGTATTGGATAGAACATGTAGACAGAGGATGAATAAAGAAACAGAGAGCTTGAATAATATAATAAATGAACTAGACCTAACAGACATCTATAGAGCATTGCACCCCAAAACAACAATATATACATTCTTTTCAAGTTCTCATGGATTCTTCTCCAAGATAGACTATATGTTGGGTCACAAGACAAGTCTCAATAAATTTAAAAAGATTTAAACTATACAAAATGCTTTATCTGATCATAGAAGAATGAAGCTGGAAATCAATTATCTACAGAAAAAGTAAAATTCATAGATATATGGAAATTAAGCAGCACACTCTTAAATAATCAGTGGATCAAAGAAGAAATTACAAGAAAATTCAGCAAATTTCTTGAGATGAATGCAAATGAGAACACAACATATCAAAATCTGTGGGACACTGCAAAGGCAGTGCTGAGAGGGAAATTTATAGCCCTAATGCTTACATTAAAAAGAAGAAAGACCTAAAATTGCAGCTCTAACTGCACACCTGGAGAACCAGAAAAAGAACAGCAAACTAATCCCAAACCAAGCTGAAAGAAAAAAAACGGTAAAGATTGGCAACAAAAAAAACAATAGAGAGAATCAACAAAACCCAAAGTTGGTTCTTTGAGAAGATCAACAAAATCAACAAACTTTTAGCTAGACTGACAAAGAAAAAAAGAAAGAAGATGCAAATAAATAAAATCAGAAATGAAAGGGGATATATTATCACTGACCTTGCAGAAATAAGAGAGATCATAAGAGGATACTATGAACAACTATGTGCCAAAAAACTAGACAATGTAGATGAGATAGACAAATTCCTAGAACGAATCACCTACACTGACCCTAGAAGAAATAGAAGACCTCAACAAATCAATCACAAGTGAAAAGATTGAAACAGTCATCAAAAACTTCCCAAGATGAAAAGCCCAGGACCAGATGGCTTCAGAGGTGAATTCTACCAGTCATTCAAAGATGATCTAATACCAATCTTGCTCAAGCTCTTCCAAAACATTGAACAGGAAAGAACACTACCAAACTCATTCTAAGAAGCTAACATCACTCTAATACCAAAATCAGATAAAGATACTATGGAAAAAAATTACAATATCTCTAATGAATATAGATGCAAAAATCCTCAACAAAATACTTGCAAACTGAATCCAAAAGCACATTAAAAGAATTATACACCACAATCAAGTTGGTTTTATCCCAGGCATGCAAGGGTGGTTCAACACAAGAAAATCAATTAGTGTAAAAAACCACATTAATAAACTGAAAAAGAAAACTGACATAATCCTCTCGATTGATGAAAAAAAAAAGCATTTGACAAAATACAGCATCCTTTCTTGATAAAAACACACCAAAAGATAGGAATAGAAGGAAGCTTTCTCAACATGGTATAGTGTATACATGAAAAACTTACAGTTAGCATTGTACTCAATGGTGAAAGACTGAAAGCTCTCTTGCTGAGATCAGGAACAAGATAAGGATACCCACTGTCACCACTGTTATTCAATATTTTGCTAGAAATTCTAGCTTGAGCAATTAGGCTAGATAAAGAAATAAAATGCACCCAAATAGGAAAAGAAGAAGTAAAACTTTGACTATTCACTGATGATATGATCCTATATTTAGAAAATCCTGAAAAATCTACAACAAAGCTACTAGAACTAACACACCCATTCAGCAAAGTGGCAGGATGCAAGATTAATATTCAAAATCAATACTCAGATTACTGATGAGTAATCTGAGAAGGAAATCAGAAAAAAGTTCCATTTATAATAGTGACTAAAAAAATCAAATATTTAGGAATAACTTAACCAAAGACATAAAGGACCTGTATTCAGAAAACTATAAAACATTGGTAAAACAAACCAGAGAAGACTTAAATAAATGGAAGGACATTCTGGATTCATGGACTGGAAGACTAAATATTGTTAAGATGTCAAATTCTACCCAAACTGATTTACAGATTGAACACAATCCCCCAAAAAATCTCAACAGCCTTTTTTGCTGAAATGGAAAAGTCAATTATCAATTTATTTGGAAAGGTGTGGCAGTTTGATATTATTTATGAATTCCAAAGAGAGATATAGATTATGTTTGTAAACTGGCCTGTTCTCTGGGTGTGATACCCTTCATTGTATTAAATTCAAAGGTTTTACAATTACTTGATTATGTTAAGATTAGGGCTTTGATTTGACCACGTCATTAGGACATGCAGGGCTGAGAACCCGCCCCCTTGGTGGGCTATATAAATGGACACTCAATCAAGGAGACAGAAGTAGATACACAGAGAAGATACACAGAGGAAGAAAGACAGTTCCATAGACAAGGCAGAGGCCGTGGGGAAGAGAGATGAGCCATTCGCCTGATAGTTTACAGCTGACCTTGTGAAGAGAACAGAGCAGCTGAGCCCAGAAAGAAACATGCCCAGGGAAGAGAGATGAGCCCTATGCCAGCCTACAGATGAGATCAGAAAAAGCTGGGACCGTGGAGCCTTAAGAGGAAAGAGGAAGGCTGAACCCTGGCCGATAGCGGCAGCCATCTTGCTTCAACACGTGGCAACAGACATTTGGTGAGGAAGTGTCTCTTATGATACCTTGAGTTGGACTCTTTAGGGGCTTGTAACTGTAAGCTTTTATCCCAAATAAATACCCGTAATAAAAGCCAACAGATTTCTGTTACTTTGCACCCCTTTGGCCAACTAATACAAAGAGTAAGCTGTCCCAAAGAGCCAAAAATGTCTAAAAAAGAAGAATGAAGTTGGAGGACTCTCACTTCCTGACATTAAAGCATATTACTTAGCTACTGTGGTAAAAACAGCATGGTACTGCCATAAAGACAGACAGACTGACTAATGGAACTGAATCAAGAACTCAGAAATAGACTCTCACATCTATAGTTAAGTGATTCTTTTTTAAAATGGTACCAAGAGATGGTTCATTTTCAGAGAATGAACCTGGGACATCATATGTGGGAAGCCAGCACTCAACCACTGAGCCACATCGGCTCCCCAGAGTTGGTGTTTTTGTTTTTTGGCTTGTTGTTTGCTTTTGTTTTTAGGATGCACCAGAGACCAAACCCAGGACCTCCCATGTGGAAAGAAGGTGCTCAACTGCTTGAGCCATATCCAGTCCCCTGATCAAGTGATTTTTCACAGGGCTGTCAAGCCCTCCCTGCCAGGCCAGAACAGTCTATTCAACAAATGTTACTGGAAAAAACTGGATATCCATATCCAAAAGAAAGAAAGAGGACCCCTATCTCACACCTTATACAAAAATTAACTGAAAATGGATCAAGGACCTAAATATAAAAGCAACAACCATAAAATTCCTAGAAGAAAATGTAGGGAAACACCTTCAAGTTCTTGTGGTAGGTGGTAGTTTCTTAAACCTTACACCCAAAACACAAGCAACAGAAGAAAAAATAGATAAATGGGACTCCTCAAAATTAAACACTTTTGCACCTCAAAAGACTTTGTTCAAAGGGTGAAAAGGCAGCTACCTTAATGGGATAAAATATTTGTCAATTACATATCCAATCAAAGTTTAATATCTATGGGATATAAAGAGATGCTACAACGCAACAATAAAAAGACAAACTACCTGATTTAAAAATGGGCAAAAGACCTGATTAGACAATTGTCCAAAGAAGAAATACAAATGGTGAAAAAACACATGAAAAAATGTTCAACATCATAAGCGATTAGGGAAATGGAAATCAAAAGTACAGTGAGATATCATTTCACCCTAGCAGAATGGCCACTATTAAAAAATTGGAAAACTACAAGTATTGGAGAGGATGTGGAGAGATAGGAACACTTATTCACTGTTGGTGGGAATGTAGACTGGTATAGCCACTGTGGAGGGCTGTTTGACAATTCCTAAAGAAGTTGAATATAGACTTGCCATGAGATCCGGCAATACCACTACTAGGTACATATCCAGAAGAACCGAGAGCAGTGACACGAACATACATTTGCATACTGATGTTCATAGAGGTGTTATTAACAATTGCCAAAAGATGGAAACAACCCTGGTGTCTATCAACCAATAAATGGACAAACAAATTGTGGTGTATACATACAATGGACTATTATGCAGCTGTATGAAGAAATGAAGTCATGAAGCATATGATAACATGGATGACCCTGGAGGACATTATGTTGACTGAAGCAAGCCAGATACAAAAGGACAAATACTGTATGGTTGCACTATTATGAACTAAATATATTGTGTAAACTCATGAAGTTAATAATTAGAATATTGATCATCAGAAAATAGAAGGAGGGTAGAGGGTGGAAAGCTGAGGATTAATCTGTGCAGTATTGGTTTAAAAAAAGTTGTTTGTAAATCTTTGGAAATGAATAGAAATAGTGAAAGTACATCACAGTGTTTGTAACTAGCAGAGCTATTATATAGGTATGACAGTGATTGAAAGGGAAAGTCTAAGGTCATGTTTATTACTAGAAGGAAAGCTAAAAAAAGGTAACATGGGACTATTAAACATAGTGAAACCTCATGTGAAATACAAATGTGGATAATACTGCATATATACAGCTATTTTTACAAAATATAAATACAAATAAACTAGAGAGACAGAATTTGAATAGCAGCTATGTATGGCAGGGGAAGCATAGAGAGATTGAGAGGTGATGAGTTTTTTGTTTGTCCATTTTTTGTTTTCTATTATTATTATTGGAATAATGAAAATGCTCTAATAATGATTGAAGTGATGAATGCAACTATGGGATTATATCAAATACCACTGATTGTACACTTGGATGGATTAATGCTTTATTAATATGTATTAATAAAACTAATTTGTTTTTTTTTTTTTTAAGGTAAAGATTGGCTCTAGGGAAAGGGGCCAGTGTCTCTCAGGGAGGTCACCTATATCTGGAAGGCCCCAGACCTCTATCTGGCCTCCTCCTGGGCCAGGTAAGGTCTTCACAATGTTTTGAAGTCACCAAATTAGTGACCGGCATAATCTGGTCAATCCATGCCCACTGACCAACAAAAGCACACTAATAGAACTTGTCTTTTTGCTAGTTGTAGCCCTCATCATAAAGGAGTGGATTACCAGGCAGCTTCCAATCCAGTCACCCTTAAGGGAACAGTTTTAAATGAAGTACAGACCACACCAAGGTTCAAACTGCTTTGAATCTCAGGAGAAAATATAGTGAAGTATGTCATCAAACGGATATAATAATAGAGTTCAGTATCCACAACACCAGAGTAAAAACTTACTAAGATCTGATGTAGAAGCAGAAATCCCTTCCATTATTATTGCTGGTTTTTAAAATATTGACCATGTTTCATACCAACACCAAACTTTGGACAGAATATAATATTCTCCACCCCTTTCTTCTCCACCCCTGCCAGTGCCTGGCTTTTTCCGTTGCACATATAAGAGACTGTCCTGATTTCACTGGGTGCTCCCATCATGAACTCCAAAAGTCAAGGCAGCAAGGTGGTGGCAGAGATCCTTGGGCTGACTTGGGCAGATAAAGTAGAGAGCCAGGCTCAGTTAGGAGTCCGTTCTTGAGATCCGTGGCTAAATAAAAGCTTCTTCTGGGGCCCTCAGCAACTCTGACCCAGCCGAATGCAAGAAGCATTTGTTGGTGTCCACTCCAGACCCAGAACACCCGGGAGAGGCAGCCTGACCCAAGAATGGGTTCCCAGAGAGGACTTTGTGACCAGAACCAACTGGGCTCAGGCCAAAGGAGCCCTCTAGCCTGCTGAACTGGGTCTGGTTTGCCATGGACAGAAGACTCCCCCACATCCCCCGGTAGCACTTTGGGTGGGGGAGTGTTGGGAATATTGTGAAAATGCAGAATCAGTAGAGGGAAAAGGAAGTGCTCCCTGAAGGTGCTGTGTGGACTTTAGCCATATATCAAAGCACTTTTCATCTCCACATCAACCTGTTCATAGTACATCGACTTCCGCATACTAGCTTGGGAAGTAAGCCTGCCAAGATGACCTGAAAACTCTTGAAACTGGTGCCATCTCTACAATTAATGAGGGGTCGCAGTGGTTGCAGTTGTGGGTAAAGCTTCTCGGGGGGACAATTTCCTATGTGGATACACTCAAGTTCATCTTGTTTGTTTCAGAATCATAATAAGTGTTCCTATGTGAATCTAATAGAAAACCCCAGTTCTTGGGGCTCTGCCAGACTCAGATCCCACTTTGGATTTCATGAAAGGAGTGGACTTGCCTAATTCTTTTTTGCTCCATACACCGTCTTCTCATGCAAGCTTTCAGCAGTCACATTTACACAACTAAAGAAAAGGAATGATAGGTTGGAAAAAGCACATAATTTTTAAGATTTTGCTTGATGCTTTTAGCAACACTAGTTAGAAAACATATACTGTCTCCTAAGATATTTGCAGACACGTCTGTTGTTCAGACCAGCTCACCTTTTAAAATATGCAAGGCTCATCGATTGTGGGAGCTGAGGTTTCTTTGCACTTCACAATTTAGCTACCTTATGTGTTTTTATGGCAACCTACCTCCCACCCCCACCCCATCATTTATCACGTCATCTTATCACAGTCTCTCTCTGAGACGCAAATAGCACACTAATGTTTCCTTTTGTTAGGGTGAGTTGTCAATCTCCCCAGAAAGGGAACAACTACAGACAGCTCTTTCTTGGAACGACACTTGCATAAGCCTGGTTTATCCATCAACCGAGGTCCTGGCTCAGTGGAGAGGCACATGCCTACAGTCAATCAGTGTGGATGTCACTTTGCGTCCATCAAGAAAATATGTAATGTGAACTATGGAGTATTTCATTCTAGTAAATAGCCTTCCTTTCTTCCTAATTCTTGTCTGTTTTTCATGGGCTGACAGTACAAACACAACAAACAGAACTCTGTCCCTTTAACATGCGAGTCTGAAAGCTGCCCCCTTTGTGCAGTTTTCACCTTATTGATGTACTCTGTTGTTTTCAATGATGAAAGAGGGGGAGCAGGAACACGAAAGTGCCAAATTTTATAAGCTTGGATCAAGAGCACCTGGATAGAATTAGGAATACTGGGCTTGCGGTGAAATTGCTACTAATTTACCTCTCCAACCAGAACCTTGAAGCTACTGGAAATTCTCCCAAAGACAAAGTCATCACTCCCCAAATGCAGAACAGTGAAGAGGCCCAGGAGGAGAAAACTAGGTTCGTGGAGGCAGGAAGAATACAATGCAGTCATTTCTCCAAATGAGTTTATATATATCAGCCTACTTCAGACTCAGAAATTTCTCCTGGAACTTCTTTTATTTTCCATCTGAAAAGGGTAGAAGAACCTGTGGGAAGAAGGAGTTGGGGGTGGGGGGAAGCTAGGATGGAAAAGTGAAGGACAGGTTCTATATGTACATGTGTGCACTTGGCAGCCAGGACAATCGCTGGCTGTGGATTTCCCCTTTCCTTTTTCCCTTGGAGTAGAAATGGATAAAAACAACCAACAACCACCAATTGTGACTGTCCCTGAGCATGGTTAAGACCTATGGCTAGAATTACAGCTGGCCCTGAGAAAGATCTCAGTACCTTGGCTCTTAAATAGAAAAATTTGTAGGAAAAAAATCTGTATGTCCATTGATAGAAAATGTTTAATAAATTATAGGGCTCCAGAGTCTAGAATTCTCTGCTGCATTCCAGAATGAAGAAGATCTTTGTGTTCTGCCATAGAGAATAGTCCAATATAAGGCGTGAAAATGGCTTTTGTGTTACAATATGGATAATGTGATAACTATCTTTTATTTCTAAAGCATGATTTAAATGCCAACTGTTAACAACAATTAACCCTGAGACAATAGGACCATGGGACACTAAATTTCATTTTGTACTTTTCAGACATTTGCTTGAATTTTTTTCAAACATGTACTTATTTGCTTGGCTATTTCTTTTAAGCCTATAAGGAAAATTTAGGCTTTCACTCATACACAATCTCCTGGCCAGGAAGAGTTTTAAAAGAGAAAACCCATGTGCCTTATTGCCTCCGAGAAGAGGGTGCATTTTTTTTTCCCCTTGGCTACGTTTCAGGATTTTTTAAAAATACCATGTTTTAAAAGCTCCCAGGCAGACCTTGTTCTCCTTGGCTAAGAAAATTAAGATTTCGGTATGCTCTGTCAATGTATGTGAATTGATTGAATTTGTTTAAATGGAAGATAAACTGGTTATTCCAGGTCTCCCACAAAGATCTAGGGGTTCCATGATAAAGAAAGAATAATCCCTGTGGCTTCTAGAGTAAAAAGAATTTTGTAGCATTAATGTAAACAAACATCCTAATAAAAAGCCACGATTTATAAGGTGAGACTTTCCCTCTTTATTTCACTTTAAATACATATCTCTGAGAATTATTTTTACTTGTCTTTTTGATTGAAAATAAAAGATGTCTTTAAAAAATAAATAACTGACCAGGAATATGAACCCCTGATTTGAAAATTCAGCAAAACAAGCCAACCCACAGTACTGGAGCAGTGTAAGAGAGAATCTAACTCCTAATAAAAAGCATCAAGTATTATACAGAAAGCCTGGGCATTGTGGCTAAGAAATAAGGGCAGTGATACTCATGGATTAGAGCAGAAGAAATGCACTGGGTGAATTCCAGCCGAGTGGAAGGGGTGACATTACAACTTCACTTTATCAGAAGTCTTCAGCCAAATAAAATTTTTGCCCCTGAGAACTGAAAGAACTGAATAGACTGTGAAGAAATTCTCTAACAAATAGAAATGAAATCTGGTGAGAATTTTTCAATGACTTTTATAACAACACGACATGGTGTGTGGATCTGAACATATACCTTATCTCTCTTCCTCCAGGATTGGGCTGGATTGGGACTTACAGAATAACAATAATATAGAACCCACAAAAATACATACATATGCACAGTGTCCCTTCACCTGTGCTAAAAGACAAATGCATGCTAAAGAAAGAACAAATGTGGAACAAAAAGAGATGGACAACATCAAAATGTAGATGCATTCAAGAAGACTCATATTAATAATAGTAATATAGGATTCCAAAACCTTAGGTATAAGATTGTTCATAGAAGTCATCCTAATGGCAATTTGTAAATATAACTATGAGGGAACTATGCTAAATGTCCATCAGTAGTAAAGTAATTTACAAATTATGCTACATCTAACATTGGGCCACAGCCACTTAAAATGATGGTTTAGTTTTATATTTATTGGCACAGAAAGATAGCCATGATTTATAAGGTGAGATGATGAGATTGCAATGCCAAATGAAGAGCTCAATCCATTTTGGTAAAAATGGGTGATTTATTATATAAAAAACAAAGTATAAAAGATGTTTCTATATAGAGCAAAATATGCAAGGTAATATACATTCATTATTACAAATATATTTATATATATTATGTATGTGGTATAGAGAGAGAGCGACGAGAGAAATCAAAGTATAAAAGGATAAGCATGAAATCAGAAAGTGGTTACCTCTGGAGGAGGGCTTCCTGGGGCTTGCTAAGGTACTAGAAATGTCTTGATCTGGTGAGGGTGACCCTGGTGTATACTGTTTTAAAAGGTTTTTTAAAAGTTGAGAAGAGCACTTATGATTTGTGCATTTTTCCATATATATTATATCTCAATTTTTCAAGAAAAAAAGCATAGGGGGGTGTAATTGTGGCTCAAGCAGTTGGGCACCTGCCTCCTACATGGGAGGTCCCGGGTTTAGTTCCCAGTGCCTCCTAAAGAAGACAAGCAAGACAGCGAGCTAACACAATGAGATGTTGCAATGAGGAGACACAACAAGGAGACACAACAAGCAGGGGGCAGATGTGGCTCAAGTGATTGGGCACCTCCCTCCCACATGAGAGGTCCTGGGTTCAGTTCCCAGTGCCTCCTGAAAGAAAACAAGCAGATACAGAGAGCAGACAGCGAGCGCAAACAATGAGGGGGTGGGGGGCAGTAAATAAATCTTTAAAAAAAAAAAAACATAGAAGGCTGTGACTGTGGCTCAAGCGGTTGAGTGCCTGCTTCCCACATGGGAGGTCCTGGATCCAATCCCCAGCCCTGGTACCTCAGAAAGAAAAAAGAAATTTTTTTTAAAGCATAGGAACTAAGGTGTTAATAATACTATCTTTGGAAGCTATGGCTGATTTTTATTTTCCTTTTATCTTTATTATTCAAATGTTTTACAACAAGCATGTATTTATTTTATCATATGAATAAAAGAATAAATCTATTATTTAGGGGAAAAAGTAAAGCTTTTAAATACCAACATCGTGGTGATTTTTCAGAATTAAGACAGACTTTCCCTCTGCCGGACTCCCCTCTCAATTTGTGGTGAATATAGAACATCCAAATCGTGTTTTCTACACATTCTAAAAATTGTTCCCAAATTCTAACTAAATCAACAGTTTTCACTTCATGGTTAAAAGGTGTAACATGAAGACCTAATCCTCCTGCCTCATTAGGGACACATCCAACCCAAAGAGGTCATACACCAGAGCAGTGTCCAGTCCGGGAGGGAAGTGGGTATGAGGAGATGAAGGAAGCCTGTCTTGGATGCCTGCGGCTCTGGCCTAGAAGTTGAAGGGCTCCGTCGAGGTGCGTTGCTATGTACGTGCCAGGTAATGTTTATTTCATGTTCTGAATGACTCCTTTTTAACCTACCAAGTATTTATAGCTCATAGAAACTCAAAGATGAAAGTTTTTCCAATGTGCAAAAGCCACAAATGACAAACTCTTGTTAGAGTGGCCGAAGCCAGGAGGGCTCTCAAGTCCGTGTGTGTGTCTGTCCGTCTGAAGCCCCGTTCATTACAGCCGAGCTTTGCTGGGCTGGTCCTCAGAGGAGAATGGGTGACCCTAGGAAACCAATGCAACCACTGTGTTGTGAGCTGAAGGAGGCCCATTGAACACAAACAAAAAGAATGCTTCAAGGACGTGTTGCTACACAATCAGAACCATGCCAGAGGCTCTGATGGCTAAGAGGTGACAGCAGGAGTGACACAATTAGGGACAGGAGTGGTTCAATTTAGGGGGAAAAAGCCAACAGAGGTATGCTGTTTGTGGGACAAAGAGACAGAGTTCTAAAGTACCCCCAACAAGCAGCCTCCACAAAGAGCAGACCATGTGCATGTGGCAGGCTCCACAGATGGCTCTTTAAGCCACGCTCAGACCTGGCACTCTAAAAAGAGTTCAGGGGCAGCAGGCTTGAAGGCAAGGGTGCGGGGAGCTGCGTGAGGATGTGCGTGTGCCCTTGCGTACCAGAGACAGCCAGGGCCAAACAAAGCCTCACCCGGCAGGACTGGCGAGTCTCCAGCCTGTTTCTGCTCTCTTCCCGCTTATTTCTCCCCTTTCTCTCTCCCGGGCACTCCCCGGCTTAAGCATTGAAGTGATGAGCCAGTTTAGAATGCCCACATTGCATTTGTTCAGCCATTTTGGTTAGAAATCTCTACCAACCCCATCAGTAAATGCTTTTCCTCTAGATGAAAATTCTCAGGAAATAAGAGCTTATAATTTTCTGGAAGTACAGGTTGGAAAAAGCCATACTGTACCTAAAAGAAATACTAATGAGGTACAGGATATCCCCAACCACAATGACTAATATCAAGAATTACTAGGGGAAGATATAGATGAAGTCAAAAAGTGGAATAAAATAGGTGTTTTAACCAAATCGTTTTACTGGAATACCAGACCCAGGTTAATCCTTTAAAAATATGTTCACAATCCACCCACGCAAAATGAATCTCAGCCAGCCTTTGATGTGCTGCTAAGGCTGGTAAGATGAAGAAACAATGTGATTTTACCACATTGTTCCTGAGTTTGGGGAAACAGTGTTGATAATGAGCCAAGAGCCAACTCTGAAAACTGGTGTGTCCTCGGCTTCTGGGAGGGCTCTGGGGACAAGATTTTTAACTTCTCTTGAAGTTCTTGTAGGAAAATGTCCTTCCACAGATATGAGTGCTGTTTGCAGTAAACATCAGTGAGAAGAAGGTACTTGTATCTTTTGGAAAAGGGAGACCCTCTAGGTCCTATCAATTTTAGGAAACAGACTTTCTGTAATAGGCAAAAAAGCAGTCAGATTTCAAATTTACCACTTTGTAGTCATGCAAAAACTGGTATATGGCACTCGATGCTTCTAAGTACGGTTGTACAGTTTGCGTAGCACACAACTCTAGGGGGCACCACTCAAATAGACTGTGATGTACGATCTAGTCTACTCTATGTGGAGGCGTGGCTTGGTGGTCACAGATTCGATGAATGTTTACTTTGGGATATTGTTATCTTGAATCAATGTAAATAGCTGTTGCTTTGTTCTCTTCAGCATCCTAACTCAGGTGAAATGGCAGGGCAATTTTGTATGGCTCTACCTCAGTTTATCCTTTTCCCACAAAAGCCCCTCTGCCGAGGAACAAGTGTTTGGTGTCTCCACACTGTCATGGATCAATCAATACACTCAGTAGCCTGCCCCGCCACCAGGGTAATGATTGCTTCCAGTTGTTGCACCTCTCCTATGAGCTTTGGAGATGATATTATTTAGTCCCTGACTGGTCAGGGAGGCAAACTGGCTCAAATTCAGACTCACGTCTGTCTGACCCCACATTCCTAGTACAGCAACTGGAGGGCTGCGCGTGCCACCGGGCCCCGGCCTTCCTTCAGCTCCAGGGGCTCTCCGCGCTTGCCCACCGGCCTCAGGAAGCTGCTCCCTTTGCCATGAATACTCTATCACCACCTTTCCCATCCTTAGAGTTCCCAGCTTCGTTATCATGCTCTCAAAATAAGGCAGGCCTCTCATTTTCTCTATTTTCCTTCCTAGCAGTTCTCCCACATGGATGCCGTGTATTGCTTTATGTGTGTGTTTGTGCCGGTACTACTTTCTGCAGTGAGAGTCTCAGGGAAGCAGAGTGTACCAGTTTTAGTGCCTGGCATTGGGCCCGCCATGCAGGAAGGTTTCTTAACATCAGTTGAATGAATGAATGAATGAGTGAGTGAGTGAATGAATGAATGGACAAGGAGGAATTGAGCAAGGCAAATACTGAAGTAACACCCTGCAGCTTCAATTGTTTCCTCTTCTAATAGCTTCTACTTAGCCACATGTGATTCTAACTCTGAGGAAAACCCAGGACTGACATCTGCTCTTCCCTTCAGAAACCACCTTCTGAGTGCCTTTCAGTGTGCAAACACTCCCACCAGCCTCTCTGAGGAGCCCCTGGGCTTCCTTCTGCTCTGACCTCCCCAATACAGCCCTCCTCTTTGCCTCCATGCCTCTCTCTCCAAAGGAGGCTTCCACCACCACCTCTAGATGATGAAATTCCAGGCCTTCCATGCCCCAGGATAGCCATTTTCCTAGATTCTCCTGGGTCAAATACAAGGCTGCTAACAATTTTTAATGTGAATGTGGCTCAGTCCCACCACTAAGTACAATATTACTCATTAATTTCGTGTACAATGATCATATTATAGTGATATAATACACTGTGACAATCTTGATACTTTAGTCTGACAAGCCAACAAACCTGACAATCTCATTTTAAGGCATCTGCAATTTAAAGAAAAAAATGTACACTCTAATATCATTGCACCCTCCCCAAGAGAGAAGGGGTTGAACCCACTGGAGTACGACATTCTGAGATGCTGTCAGAATTCTTAAAGTTAAACAAAAATCCTCTTGGTGTTACAAGTGAGAAGACAATAGCAGCCATTACCTGAATAGATAGCTGTCACTCCAGACGACAGCCTGCCTGCCATTCAGGGACATTGCTTTTGAGGGGAGCACTATGCCGAGGGCCTCCATGGGTGATCCCAGCTGCCGCTGGGCAGCCCTCACCTGGCCTGGCCGGTCCCTCATGGCAGACAGTGGCTCTGTGTCTGTGGAACAAAGGCTACTGCTGATGGACTGCCGTAGCCCGGTTATGTGCTGAGGCTAGGATCTGCTGTCTACATCAATCCAGAAAACTGCACAACAAAGCTGGGGAGAACCACACCTTGTCAAGGTTTAATGCTTTTACTTAACTCTGTTAAATGTATTTTTTCTTTCTTTAACTGCCTCTAGATAAATATATTTTCTGGCTTTTTTTTACAATTGCAATTGAAATTAATTAATTACTTGCCTCCTTTAATATAAAAATACCTTGCTCCATTCTACAAAAAGAAGAGCAAAAATTCCAACCAGTTCTGATCTTTCAGATGTGGAGGAAACCCCAAAGAGCTTTTTAAAGCCATCAGCTGCACTTGCATCAGACCCACACCATGTTCAGCGGCTGGTTTTGAGAGAGACAAGCAGGACCTGCATCTCAGAGGGCAGAGGTGAGGCCTCAGACTTGAAGGGCCGCATCTGTCTGGAATCATTTCCCAGCCTTAATAAGAATCTGTGACCTTCCCAGACAACAGATTAATGCTCCTCCATGACCCCAGCATGCCGGCAGCACCAAGTGGCTGAGATGACGCTCACCTTTGGGGAAAAGAAGGCTCTAATCTTGATCCTGTTCCAGTGGCTGCAAGAATAGCCCCTGGTTGTGTGTCCTCTGTTTTTGTGGTTGGGTGCCCCAAGCCTTGGCCGCTTGGGTGAAAGAGCAGAGCTGGGCCTCGCCTGGCTCCTCCCTTGCATCCTCATCTGGGTAGCAGGCTTTTTCCACCCCCAGTCCTTCTTCACAGGTAGGAAGCACATCACAACTCATTAGTAATTTACTGCTACAGTAATTTTTATAATTACTGCCAGGAGGCCTCATTAAATTTGATCTAATGAATAAATATTGTATTTTTCAACGTGATTACCAGAACAGCTTAAGCTGAGTGCCATAAACAATTATTTTCCCCACTACTCAGGATGTCGGTGACTATTGATTTTTATTTCATAAAGAATTTACTGTGGTAATACCAATATAAATGACTTCAGGAACAGGCGACATCCCCCTTGTCAATTCTCAAGCAATATATAGCCCCTAGAAACAGCCAAAGGGACAGGCTGGGAATCAGAGGGAAAAAAAAATTTGCCCAGAATGAAGCTGTGCTGAGTGCCCATGGCCAGGCCACGGGGCTCGTTGGGGCTAGCTGCCCCAACTCCCAATTACGAGTGGAGGTCAAGCCTGTGGCTCCCGACAGGGTGGGTGGCGAGCTCCAGGGCTGAGCAGTAAAACTGGCTCTTGATTTTTGCATTTTATAAAATACAGTCAATAGGTTCTGCTCAGTGAGAAATATCCAAAGTGAAACATGAGACCCAGGTTATTATAATAAAGGCCATTCACACCAAAACAACCTTATTCACCTAGGTTTCTTTACTTCCACTAAATATCTGTGCTTCCATGCTTTGGGTTTCTTATTCTCTGTCCTGGAATTTCCCTTTTTAACTAGTGGGATGAGTATTTCCCTACATGTTCTGTTTTGTATTCTACTTAATACTCCATCCTCTTCATACCTTGAGCTACCATGAAATGTGTTGGGATTCTCTATGATTTTAATTTCTCTTCCATTAACCCAAGCAGCAGTTTGCTCCTCCTGCCTCACTGCTCTCATCAGCTACTCTTCCACCCCTAGGGCAGTGGTCCTCAACCCTGCTGCACATTAGGATCACCTGAGAAACTATGAGAATGTCCTGATGCCCACACCCTGTACCCAGAAATTCTGATTTAATGGATCTGGGGCAGGGCCCAGTGGTTAAACTCACCAGATGATTCTAATGTGCAACAAGGGTCTAAAGTCACTGCCCTAAAAGCTAAGTATTTAGCAGGAAGCTAGATAAGTGGGATAGGAGCCAGAGGTCCAGCCCCAGAGATACCCAGAATTCACAGATTGTGGACAGTAAAGTCGAGGGGTGAAAGCCTAGACTCTGGAGCTAAACAGAGCTGGGTTCAAACCCCAGGTCTGCCATTTACTAGATGAATGTGCACTGATGTTCTGGTATCAAATTACTTCAACAGTTAGTGGCACAGAACAACCATTATGACACTCAAGGATTCTGTGGATCAGGGATACAGCCAGGGCAGAGAGGAGGCAATGTGCCAATGTTCTAGGGCCTCAGCTAAAAAGCTCAAAGGATGAGGATGACTCACCATGGGGAGGCCAGAGTCATCTGAAATCTCGGTTTCTCACAAGCCTGTGATTGACGCCAGTATTGGCTGGGCCCTTCGTGGGGCTGTTACCCAGATCACTTACATGCAGCCTCATCACGGACCCTCGGCTTCCTCACAACATGGCGGTTGCATCCAAGGGCAGGAATCCGAGAGAGAGACAGTAAGAAACTGTTCTGCCTTTTTAGACCCAGGCTTGCAAGTCCTGAAGTGGCATTTCATCATGGCAGTCACAAAGACCTACCTAGTTTCAGAAAGAGAGGAAATGGACTCCATGGCAAGGAGGAATGGCAGGGTTCTGGAAAAGCAGGTGGGACCAGAGGTAGTGTCACAGCCATTCCTTGGAAAATGCAATCTGCCACACTTAGACCTGCTACTTAACCTCTTTGAACCTCTGCTTCCTCATCCATAAAGTGGAATAATGTAAACACATTCATTTTGGTTGTTGTAAGGATTAAAAATGCCCATTTTAGAGCTGAGTGCCTGGTGCGTGGTAAGTGCTTAGGAAATTCAAGCTGCTCTTAATATTTGCAGCCAGTGTGCTTATTCTGCCAGGACTTAAGGGGTCACAAGCCTTACAGTAGTAACTTCAGGTTGTTCCCAACTGCCCAGAATCATAACATGCCCCTTCACACCCTTCCCTTCCCTATACTCACCCTTTCCAGGCAGACCCAGAGCCCTCCTTTTTCCAAACCCATGCCCTACCATATGTCATCCCAGAGATGGGAACCTGGAAATCACTGTTCACCATTAATTAATTTAGCAGTTTAATGCCTCAGGCCTCCCAGGAGTATCTGATTGTATAAAGAAGAAACGTAATGCTCATGGCAAAACAACTGGAAAAAAGAAAGTTGCAGAATAGTATCTCCAATATGATTCCATTTTTATTAAACAAAAACTGTATGAGAAACAAAACGAAAAAAAAAAAAAAAAACTGTATGTTACAGACCTAGGCACAGAAAACAGAAACTGCTAAAACATTAAAAATTATTATTTTAGGATCTTGAGATTGGGATTATCTTCATTTTCCTTTTTGTGCTTTTAAGTATTTTTCACATTTTCTACACAAATATGATTCAACTTTGTAATGAGGAAAACAATTTAGTGTGTTTCCCATAAGGACAATTGTTAATGCAAAGGATGAATGGTAGAATTACACCATGGTTTAGGAGAAACATTCAGCCCTTTGGTTCTTTTCAAGTCTCCACAAAAGGATTGCCCCCATCTGTTCATGTCACTTCTCTCATATTTTAAAATCTTCGAAAGGCTCCCAGACTTTCAAGATAGTTATATTAGACCCTCCGGTCTCAAGTTGGAGCATGGGGTACTGTCGTGGGTCTATGTGTACTCACAGCCTTAACAGGGCATATTCCTGGAGAAGCGCGGCTTTGAATAGGTTGTGGAGGGGGCTTTCGCATAGAAGTTTGTCTCCCTTCCTTCCAGGACTAAGGATAGGAGAGGCATTGGAACTATTCTGCCTAGCAGGACTGGGAAGAAGCCAGTGTGAGAAGAATTTGCGCCAAAAAGGGGAGCTTAATTGAAGGTATATATATGACTTAATCGACCAAACCTCTACCCGCACTGTCTGGGTAGAATGAGAGTATGATAGCCAGGAACTCCCTCCTGGGGGGAAAAAAACAAAACAAAACCAGAGTTTTCTTCTAGAGAAACAGAATTGAACTGTCCAAGGAAAACTAGATCCGTACACGGGTGTGCTGGCACTTACAGACTTAGAGAAATGTCAGCTCCAGGCCGTCAATCTGAAATTGAAGCCCACCTCAAGCAAGCCTGGCCAGGTACACACAGGGAGAGCTAGCCTTCCTATTGCCCCATTTTTAAAGAGAACCCACCCTGAAATAGCACCAAAGGCTTAAAGAAACATGCAGTAGGAATAGGAAAGAAAAATTGAGGAGAAAGAGAGACATTCCATGGATCAGAAGAAAATGTAATAGCATCCCGAGAAATTTGAGACTATAATCCTTACAAAAGAAGGAACAAGATGCTATAAAAAGGAATACTCAGAGGACAGGAAAGAACTCTTGGAAATAAAAAATATTATTAGAAAGTAAAACTTTTCAACATAAGTTTGACTTATATGAAACTGCTGATATTCAGCCATTTTGACCTATTTATTAATCTTATATGATTTAATGTATTATAGAGAGTTGACAATAAAATCAAGGAACTCTTACAAGATGTAGACAAAAAGAAAACAATGAACTATATGAGAGAAAAAGATAATATAGAGGATCAGTGCAGAAGATCTAGCATTCAACTACTAGGAATTGCAGAAAAAGATCCCAAAAACAAACATATAAACAACAAAATAGAAGAGAGTAAATTAAAAAAAAAAAAAAAAAATACCCTAGGGAAATGAGAAAATACCTCAAACACCACACCAAGGCACATTATGGTGAAATTTCAGAACATTAAGAATAAAGAGATCCCAAAAGCCTTCAAAGAAAAAAATACAGATCACTTGCAAAGAAATGAAGTTTCCACTAGCAATAGCTTCTCATTGGCCACAATAGATGGTGGAGGATGGTGGCGCAAAACCATCATCATTCAGGAGAAATTTAATTTGACCCAGAATCCTCTTAACAACCAAACTGCTAATTACATTTGAGGATAAAATAGAGTCATTTTCAATGTATGCAAGGACTCTGAAAGTTTACTTTCCTCTTGGATTTTCTGAGGAAATTGCCTGAGGATATAGTTCAGCAAAATAAGAGTAAAAACTAAGAAAGGAAAATGTTGGTCACAAGGAATGATGGAAATTACCCACCCTGGGAAGATAGCAAAATAGAGAAGTGATTCAGTGATTCCAAGAGAAGAATGAAAAGGATGTGTAAGAAGCTAAAAGAGACTAAGTATATGATGAAGGCATATGTTTCTTTTTCCTTCCAAGAAAAAAGGCAATCAGAAAATCTGGGGAAATTTTGAAATTTCTATAAGCAGGTTAAAAGAACAAAATAGAATGTGGTATGATATTTTTGAGTAACTGTTAGAGTATAAGAATGGAAAATTTAATTGATGGTGACATAAAGAACATTCTCCTTGGAGAGGCCAAAAGATTGTGATCAGGAACTGAAAAGGAATTATAGTAATAACATGCCACTTGGCTTTGCAGTAAAGGAAATGACATAGTCTTCTTAATGTAAATGCTATTTATATGCTCTCAACCTTTAGAACCATCTTAGAGGCAAGACTCAGAGGAATAAGTTTACAGAACAAAATGTGTAACAATATCACCCACGATTATGTAAAAACAAAGGCAGAGTAGCCCAAAGTTGGTGGCAGAAGTGGGAAGAGAGGTCAGGAAGTCAATGGATGATGTCTAAAGTTGATAAATTAAGAAAAATCAGAAAAGGAATATTATTTGAGACCTCAAAAGATATAAAAATTGAAGTTAAAAGTCATTGCCCCCTGGGGTTCTAGAGAGGTGGGGAAGGGATTGTTGCTTTTCATTATAAATCTTTAGTAGTCTGTTTTGTTTTTAACCAAATTCATATATTACTTTAATTTTAGAAAATAAAATGAATTATCCATGAAAAAGACACATCTAAAAGCAGCTATCCCAGGGAGCAGATGTGGCTCAAGCAGTTAGGTGCCTGCCTCCCATATAGGAGGTCCCAGGTTTGGTTCCCGGTGCCTCCTAAAAGAAAAGACAGACAATGAGCATATCAACAAGCAAAAAACAACAAGGAGACAATAAGCAAAAACAAACAAAAACAACCAACAGACAATGAGCACAAACAGATTAGGGAGCCATCTTGGGGAGGAGATTATCACTATGCTTGGCACACAGAGACAATCAAAAATCATTTATAAAAATAATAATAAATAAAGGCAGCTATCCCAAATAAATGTATTACTATATCTTCTTATTGAAACATCCCAAATTCTATCAACTGATGAATGAATAAAATGTGGAATATTATTCAACCATAAAAAGGAATGAAGTACTGAAACAGCCTTGAAAATTGAACCTTGATAACTGAACCTTGAAAAATTACCTAAGTGAAAGAATCCAGATTCAGAAAGTCACATATTATGATTCCATTCATATGAAATGGCCAGAACAGGCAAATCCATAGAGACAGAAA
Organism: Tolypeutes matacus; assembly: GCA_026826555.1. Taxonomy (NCBI): domain Eukaryota; kingdom Metazoa; phylum Chordata; class Mammalia; order Cingulata; family Chlamyphoridae; genus Tolypeutes; species Tolypeutes matacus. The sequence goes on from JAKSZT010053928.1 coordinate 5,214,011, forward strand.
GCAGACTAGTGGTTTCCAGGGACTGGGGAAAATGGGGAATGGGGAGTAACTGCTTAATGGATATGAGGTTTCTTTTTGAAGTGATGAAAATATTCTGGAATTGGATAGCAGTGATGGTTGTGCAATATAGTGAATGTACTGGAAATGGAAACCACTGAATTGTACATTTAAAATGGTGAATTTTATGTTTTGTGAACTTTACCTCAATTAAAAAGAAAATTAAGAAAAAAAAGTAGTAACCAAAAGCTAAACAGTAGGCAGAGACCCAGCAAGCTCCACATTGGAATTGTTTCCAAAACACAGTTCTCTGGTAAAGAAACTAAGTTGCAACAGAGTCCCACATCTCACCTTACTGAAAGCAATTAATAGAGGTCTTGGTGACTGCCCTAATCATCATGCAGAAGGATAAAATTTAGTTAATATCCTTTCCTCCCTCCCCAACAGTGAAAAATAGGATAAGTAGAATCTATCTCCATAATTTTACTTAGTCATTTAGTTCAGTAGCATCTGTTTATCATGATTTACAAGAATTTGGCTGGCAATGAGAATTGCAGAAAACATTTGCATAAAGGAATATTATTTACATATTTTTCCTCCTTAAGCCTAGGATACTCAAAATGGCCATGTCTTAGAAATCCAGGCAACTTCACTTTCACCAGTAGACCTTACTGGATGGTCACCACGAAGTGAAAAACATTTACAGCTACTGAAGAATGAGGCACCTAACAGAAACAAGAGAAATTCCCAAATACTGATTTGTGAGAAAAGGGAATTTGATGTCCTTAGCATAAGCACACAAAACAGTATGTCCTTAGGTATTTGAGTAGAAAAAAAGCCATTCTCCACGAATATTTTTTTCTCTGAAACTTTATAGCCTAATTCCACAACTTGTATGTGAGTATACTTCAGAGTTCTGCATATTAGAAGATAGTAAAATTTAGTTGTTTATCACTCTCATGTATACAGTTAAATGAAAAAGGCAAGGTAGAGAGCGGATGTGACTCAATCAGTTGAGTGCCTGCTTCCCACATGGGAGATCTCAGCTTCGGTACCCCGTGCCTCCTAAAAACAAATAACAAGCAAACAAAAGGAAAAACCAACTCAAGGGAGCTGATGTGGCTCAGTGGTTGAGTGCCGGCTTCCCATATACAAGGTCCCAGTACCTAAAAAAAAAGGCAAGGTAGAGGGAAGTATGTAATAAATAGTATGCTACCATTCATTTGAGAAGGGGGGGGTGGGGTGGTAAAAATACATAACTTATGTTTGCTTATATTTTTAAAAATCAAAGTATAAACCATAGGTTTTTTCCTCCCCTTACCATTAGAGGCAGAGGAGGATCAGGATGAGGTATGGATAGAAATAGAATCTAGACTTCTCTAAAAAATATTGTTTTATAGATTTACTTCAAAAATACGTAACTGTTTTACATCATTATAAAACAAAATTAAACCCTGAAAAATAAGCAATCTTTAAAACCCAAAGCAATATAAAATAACGAACCCAACAATGTTTCAAGATGGTGGCTTAACCATATAGAGAACTGTTTCAAATGATTTTAAAACATAATTGGAGTGTATCTAGGGATTTTTAAGAACCAAAAAATTTTAAATGACTTTCAATAACATTAATAATGTCAGTAATAACAATGGTATTTTTATTCTGAAACCATTATATATTACTATTCCTAATTTATTTATATCTAACTGTTGATATGTATAAATATATATTAATACAGATACATAGATTCTGAAAACTGGTAAGTAAGGAAAAAGGAGTTCTTAATGATTTTTCTGTAGGGTAATTAAACAGTTGATGAAGGGAAGCTTCTCTCTATGAAGTATATCAGTTGATGGAGGACAAAGAGAATTTACAGTGGCCACTAACTATTAATAGAGTGTCAACAAGATATTATTAGTCTCCAGACATCAGTACACAGGACTGTCTATAAAGCATTGTTGCACTTGAATCAGATCAAGCCTCTAGATCTAGCTACCAGTTTAAAGGAAACAGGAGAGACAAAGAAACATGTTAAATGACACCATGGGGATACAATTAGTAAAATGTGGGAAACTCTACAGGAAAATGACTGGGTTTTTTATTTCAACAAATACACTACAAGGGGGAAAAAAGGAAGAGGGAACCTATTAATTAGAAGAGATTTGACACTTCAATCAAATGCAAACTTTGTTTGAAAGCTGGTCCCAAAAAAAACAACTGGGGGAGAGGGAGAATTTATGAGCATTTGGACACTGACTGGATATCTGATATTAAGGAACACTTGTTAATTTTTTTAGGTGTGATAATGGTATTCTGAATATGACTTTAAGAAGTCATCTTTTTAAAAAAATAATATTTCTATTTTTTTTTAAGATTTGTTTGTCTAGCCGCCTCCCCCCCCCCCCCATTGTTTTTGCGCTGTCTGCTCTCTGTGTCCATTCACTGTTTTTTTGTGTCTGCTTGCCTTCTGTTTAGGTAGCACTGGGAACCGATCCTGGGCCCTTCCAGAGTGAGAGAGAGGTGCTCAATCTCTTGCGCCACCTCAGCTCCCTGGTCTGCTGCATCTTATTATCCCTCCTCTGTGTCTCTTTTTGTTCCATCATCTTGCTGCACTAGCTCTCCGTGCAGGCCAGCACTCCTGCGCAGGCCAGCACTCCGCGTGGGCCAGCTTGCCTTCACCAGAAGGCCCCAGGAACTGAACCCTAGACCTCCTATATGATAGACGGGAACCCAATTGCTTGAGCCACATCTGCTTCCCAAGATGTCATTATCTTGTAAAATACTTAAGGGTCATATATCTGGGAATTACTTCAAAATAATTCACTGGTTTGGAGAGAATAAAAGGGCATAGATTAAATAGGATGGACTGTGAGTTGATCATTGCTGAAGCTAATGATGGATAAATGGGGATTCTCTCTTAAAAAATTAAAGTTCTCCTGTGCAGTCAATTTTTGCCACCAAAACTATCTCCCCAACAAATGGATAACACTTAGAGTGACTATATCCAAAATTATCATTTACAGTTCAATTTGTAGCTCATATGTAGCTCAACACAAATCCTTATACTTAGTGAAATGGATGTATTCCTTTAAGTTAGTAATGATTTAGGTAAATTCTATTTCCCCATAGAAAAATACTAGAAATACGTATTTGTGAATTAACCATGGCAGCTTCATATGAAGCATTAAACCACAAATTAAACTACCAATTGCTTCCCTCCCACCATCACTTTAGCTCTCCACCCAAATTTCAGGAACTTCTCTGGGCCCAGGGACACTGACTCAACTCATTCTTTGATACAATCCATTAACAAGCATTTACTGAGTATAATCCTACAGGCCAAGGATATTTGGATCAAAGGTGGTCTCACTCTCAAGGACCTCATGGTCCAGTGAGGGTGAAACTAAGATAAACACATTGCTATGGGTGGCAGGTGTTAAGTGTTATAATCAAAGTATGTAGCCAGGTGCTATCACAAGCCCTCAGGAGTGTTATCTGATCCTTTTCTCTGACCAAGAAAGCATGCACAGGCTTTCAAGTCTTCCATTCAGTCTCCCCACCTCCAAATATCTGGTATGAAGTGTTAACATATCTAATGTACCAAGCACTCAACAGAACCTTATCTATAAATGGGAGTCATGAAAAATCCATGGGCTCATAAAATACAATTTAATGAAATGCCTGGTAATGACGAAGTTTCAACTACCTTCCTCCCCTTCATTCTCACTTGGAATATTTTCAGGTTTTTAATATTATAAACTAGATTTTAATATGACAGATTGTGGGTCATAGGATATAGCAGTTTGATATTATTTATGAACTCCAAAAATATTTGATTATGTTTGTAAACTGGTCTGTTCCTTTGGGCATGATACCCTTTGATTGAATTAGTCAGCTGAGATGACTTTGATTAAGTTGTTAAGATTAGGACTTTGATCTGACCATGTCATTAGGGCAACTGAGTCCCCACCCGCTTTGTGGGCTATATAAATGGACACTCACTTAAGGAGAACACAGAAACTGACACACAGTAGATACAGAGAGGAAGAGAGACAGTTCCAGACACTGGCAGAGGCCCTGGGAAGAGAGCTGAGCCATGTACCTGATAGTTTGTAGCTGAAGAGAACAGAGCAGCTGGGCCCTATGCCAGCCCACAGCTGAGATCGGGAGAAGCTGGGCCCATGGAGCCTTAAGAGGAAGGCTGAATCCTTAACAGACATCACTCAACACATGGTAACAGACTCTGGGTAAGAAAATACTTTTGGGAAACGGATGTGGCTCAAAAGGTTCGGCGTCCGTCTACCATATGGAGAGACTGGGGTTTGATCCCCGGTACCTCCTGGTAAAAAAAAAAACTTTTTATAGTACCTTCAGTTGGACTCTTCAGGGCCTTGTAACTGTTTTTTTTTTTTTTTAAGATTTTATTTATTTATTCATTTATCCCCCCCCCTTGCTGCTTGTGCTCGCTGGGTCAGCTAACCACGCCGTGCGGGCGGACTTGCCTTCACCAGGAGGCCCCGGGAACCGAACCCAGGGCCTCCCATATGGTAAACGGGAGCCCTACTGATTGAGCCACAGCCGCTTCCCTAACTGTAAGCTTTTATCCCAAATACTCTATAAATGCCAACAGATTTCTGGTACTTTGTTTGCATCAGCTCCCCTTTGGCTGACTAAAACAGTGTCTCATATATTCTTTTTTGTTTCAACCCTTTAAATACATATATAAGAACCATATTTAGTTCATGTGCCACAAGTAGAAGTTGCAGTAGGATCTGGCTCATGGGCTAGTTTGCCAACCCCTAGTCTAACAACTGGGTCATGAGAGCTTTTAGACCATGACATTTTTTTTTAAAAAAGATTTATTTATTTATCCCCGCCTTGCAGCTTGTCCTCGCTGTATTCATTTGCTTTTGCATTTTTCTGTGTCTGCTTATCTCCCTTTGTTGCATCATCTTGCTACTTCAGTTCACCGCACAGGGCCGGCTTGCCTTCACCAGGAGGCCCCAGGAATCGAACCCCAGACCCCCCATATGGTAAACGGGAGCCCAACCACTTGAAGCACATCCGCTTCCCTAGACCATGGCTTTTGTTTCTTCTGATTTTCACCGTACTGGGACAGGCCTCACAGCACAGCATACATTCAATAAATGGTTGATAAAAGCAAACCAGGTACTGCAAAAATCACTGTCAGTTCTTGGGCTGGCAAATGGTAAAGGAAAATAAAAGAACATTATAAAACCTCAGGAATGTGTATTGCTTTCTATTAGGCAAAGTAGCTGTTAGTTGGTTTTCTGATCACAGGTGTCAGTCAAATCACCAAGATACTTGATACTGTTCAAAAGAGCTGGCCCTTGGCCTCCAGAAACTTAAACCAAAAGGAGACTCTAGGAAGGCACAAATAGTGTTTTATAAATAAAACAGGAGAAAAGGGTGGGATTAAGTATAGTAAGATTAAAAATTTTTTTAAAAGCAGGCAAACTAGAGCAAAACATTTTATTATTAAAATAAAAACCTTTGTATAAAAGCATTACAGATCAAAAGCTCTATGTACATGTATTGATTCAAGGTCCAATTAGGCATCAAACACTGAACAGGCAACAGCAGCAAGCCACACATGCAAAGTAAAACGGACTCACGAACACTTATGATCTCACCTCTACCAAACAATTTGATTAATGAAAAAATAAAAGGGGATGGGTGGGTAACATGAATACTGCCAACAAAGTAAACTGGCAGTGTTAGTGAGTTACAAACCTGTGAAAGTCACTCATCTCCAAAAAGGCATTTCTCATTGTTATAAAAAGCACTTAAGACTTGGAGATGAACACTGTGCCTAGCTTACAATTTCTTCAAGAAAGCAAAAACTGCAAAGCACTGTAGATTAGTATTAGTATCAATTTTCTACACACAACAGTCCAAGAATTAACTTGAAATACCTCCCTTAGGAACTGAAACAAACTTGTTAAGAAGTACAATTATACTTGTTAAGAAGTACAAGTTTTATACCAAGAATTTCAAATTAGTCAACTCTTGAAGTACTGACATCCTTATTTCCCAGGATGTGTTTCCTACAATGGTTTTAGTGTAACATTGCTCACAAATCTTTGGATCATGATTATGTAAGCCGAATGCACAATTTAAACTCCTGGTGGAAGAAATTAGCAACAACTAAGTCCCCACAGTGGCCACTTGTATAATAAGGACAGTACGTGGAACGCTGTCCTGAGAAGCCGGTACCACACATTCCACTTGTAACAATCGCCTACTTTTTTTCTGTTTTGTTTTGTTTTTGTTTTTACCAGGAGGTCCCAGGGATCGAACCCAAGTCCCTCCATATGGGAGACGGATGCCCAACCATTTGAGCCACATCCGTCCCCAATCGCCTACTTTTTCCAAATGATTTTTAAACTTTTGTGTCTTGATTCCTGTTAAAAATGTCAACAAGTATGAACACTGAATCACACAGGTTGTTTTCACGTAACCATTCGGAGGGCTGTTCTCTGGAATTCAAAAGATCTGGTTAGTGCGTGCTACTACTGTGCTTCTAATTGCTTGGTTTTATGGGGGGAGTTCAGGACGATTTCAACACCAGTGAAATCAAACCCACTTTCATAAAATTGTCACTTGAAAAGAATTCAGGAAATAAGTGGAGAGAACCACTGGAAATAGGAGGGTAGGATGGAGGAGAAGCAGAGGAGAAACTGCAGAAGGGCAAAGTTTAACTAGCAATATATCTCCATTGTGTCCCAGAAAGTATGTCTAATGAGATTAACTTGATTTGAATTCCCTATAAAACAGACCGATCATCAAAATTCTTAACTGGGGTTTCAATCAACTGACAAGTACTGAATCTTCCGGATATTACGCTTGCATTTCAAATTCCTGTTTCAGACTGCGAAAGAGAAAAGGGAATATGTTAGGATGTAGTTTTACAACTGAAGAACTCTCTTTTGAAAGCCTAATTCACACTTTAAAAAATGTTTCTATCATGTTATAATACACAGTCACATGCACAACTTAAGTGTACAACTCGAATTGTTTACATGTGTATGTGACCACGTAGCTCAGGATATAAGACTCTCCCAGCACTCAGAAAGGCTCCCATCATGCCCCTTCCCAATCAACAAGCCCCTTGCCCTAGATAACCACTCTTCCCACTTCTACCATCTTTTTATTAAGATACATAAATAAATTCAAGATTCAGATGGAGAAAGAGAAAAGGCAGTCATTACCTTTTCAAGTATGCGTGCACATTCCCAAAGCCATGGTATTTGGCTAAATACACAAGGACCCCAGTTGCACACCGTCCATCACGCTGCCTACAGAAACTGCAGTTACAGATTCCACGACAAGGAGGACAGTGCCAGCTCTGGAGAAGAATTGTAAAAAGACACAATTAAATTAAACCTTAATTTTACCCCTTTACTTATTCACTCCTTTTAACACTCTAAGGTAAGTATCACTGATTCCATTTAAATCTTCTGTGGCTATAAAAGCTTAATATAGTTAATATGTATTAGTCACTCCTAATGTTTCTGTAGGAAATCCAGCAGAGAAAGTTACACAGCAAATGGAGAATTGGCTTCCCCTGAATGGCTCGTACCCATCCAGCACCAATGCTGTGCATCAATCTGCCTCCCGAGAAATGAGTGCCCACAACACGAAAGGCTCCGATCCTTTACAACTCTCCAGAGCCCTGAAAAGTCTAGACAGCAATACCCACCACCTGACAAGCAACGCCCCTCAACAGGACCAAAGTCCTGTCCTGAGATATTTTCTTCTCCTACTATACTAAAGGGAAACAGCCACAAGCTTTTAAAATCACAAGTTTCAGAATTCCAAGTTTTTGAATCTCTGACTCCAGGGAGTGACACAAGACTTTTTCCTGACATCATGGCGTAAAACAACATAAAATACTTATCACTGATATTTAATCTGAATCTCAGTCAGTCTTGCGATCTAACATTTGTGTAGAAAAGACAAGGAATAGAGGTACAAGTTCAACAACACACGTGAGAAATAAACACACACACACAGATGGCCTGGTGTCTTCAACAAGTCAAAAGCATGGGAAGACAGCAAGGGAGGGTGTTGCTGACCTAGACTAAAACAGACAAGGGACTAAATAACGCCTGCAATGTGTAGACACTATTTGGATCTTGTCTTGAACAAAGCAACTAAGTAAAAGATAAATTAGAACAGATGGGAAATACCTGAATATAAAGTAGGGGGTTGATAGTATTATTGTGAAAATGGTATTGCGATTAAGAATTTATTCTATTTTAAAGACATAATAACTGAAATTCTTAAGAGTTGAGCATCATTATGTTTGTAATTTAATTTAAAACACACCACACACAAAAATTTGAAAAAAGGATGGCTAAGGGTAAGTAATTTAAAATCTATCTATGCGGGAAGCGGCTGTGGCTCAATCAGTAGGGCTCCCGTTTACCATATGGGAGGCCCTGGGTTCGGTTCCCGGGGCCTCCTGGTGAAGGCAAGCCCGCCCGCATGGCGTGGTTAGCTGACCCAGCGAGCACAAGCAGCAAGGGGGGGATAAATGAATAAATAAATTTAAAAAATCTTAAAAAAAATAATAATAATAAAATAAAATCTATCTATGGATTCTTGGGGATTTATCATCCCCAAGATTTATCATATTTATATCATATCAATTTATCATATTACTCTACTTTTATGTGTAAGTGAAATTTTACATAATAAAAATTGCTACAAAAGTTTAGAAAAATACAAAGGGACTGATAATTATGAATTCCTTTCTGCAAAGGCTTATTTGAATCCCATGTCTTCCTTGTATGTGCTTTACTTCTCCATGAAGGATCAGCCTGTCTCCACCCACTACAAATCTTCAGAGGTGATTCATCCTCAGACTAATCTGAGAATGAACCCAAGGACAAGGCAAGGGCTTCAAACCTCCAGTCAGACAAGATGCACTTGGGCAAGTCAAGCATAGCAAAAGAGCAGGCACACACTTTAGTGGGAATATAGTATATTTTGCTCCTAATCTACTTTGCCTAAATGGAGAGGATTAAAACCAGATTGGCATCTTCAGCATCTCCATGCAAAGAAAAATACTTAAAAAAAAAAAAAAAAAAAAAACAATGCAGAGGAACCATCTTGCTTTACATATCCAAATCTTTCAATTAGAAATACTTAAAACGTTATTTCAGAAGTCAGTGTAAAGGGAGAGAAATTACCAGAGCAGTTAAGAGAAAATTTAACTGCAATGCAATCAGAATAGTGTCAGGTGATCTTAAGATTAGAAAGAAGCAAATCCCTGGCACACATGGTGACTGTCACTGGTGCCCTCTTTGTGGCCTTATCAGCTCGTGGCTGACCCACAAGCCCACCAGACCCCCTTGTCAAGGCACCTACCGGGTCCAGAAGGGCATCCTTGACTTCTTCACCATAACGGTTTCGAAGGCAAGGACCACAGAATTGGCCTCGCACACCCCAACAGTCTGGGTTTCGGCAGTTTGTTTTAGTATCAATAGTTTTCTGGCGACACTGGTGACAGGTAGATCCCTACAAATAATAAGCAAACGAGAGAAAAATCCTGCTTATAGTAGAGAAAAATGGCATAGCCTGGGTGAAAAGTATCTCAGGCCTGGTGATTTTATTCAATTGGCAGACTTCATAGTTAAGAAAACTACTTTTCTTAAATACAAGATTTTTATCAATGCAAAAAGTAATTTGTCTAAATCCATTTTTATCTTTAACACACCATCAGATCCCTAGCACCTCGCTATGTAGACACACAATAAATATATGTTGAATGAATCAATTTTTAAATTAAGAGAAAAGATTAAAACAACTGCAGACCTAATAAGCAAACAGTTCCAGTGAAGAGGGCTAAATCCCAGGGTTATGATACAACTCTCTTCCCTTGTATGAAAAAATGTATATGCACACATTTAAGACATGTAGCACCTTAGAAAAAGTCCAGGGAACACAAAAGCTATCCTCCCTCTCTCATAAGCATTTACGTTTTCAGACAATTTAGAGGCTCTTACCAATGAACGGTTATATATCTTCTCTCGAGAGTTACTGCAGATGTTCTCCAACTCTTCCTCTGTAATTTCTTCCACTGGGCGAATTATATGTGGAAGGGTCATGGATCCTGGGCGACGATTTCTGGGCAAGTCATCTTCCTGTGTAACAAAAAGCACAAGATACAGAGTGTTCTTACTGGCTCTCCCCAGTTTTGAATTCCACATGGGTAATTTGTAATTTTTTCAAAGGGAATTCAATCTGGAAATCTTAGAGCTTATGAAGAGTGAACAAGTCCCAAGTTTACAGTCAGGATAATTGGAAAACTATATGGAAACAATTCCTACACAAATAAGAAAAGGTGAAGAAACCTTTGACTTTCTTCACCTGCTAACAAACTTGTCAACTAAGTTTACGTGACATTAACAATTCTGAATTGTTCAAGAAAAACATTTAATATGCACCATTTGCTGCGGCGGCTGCATGCCTGCCGAGTTGTGTATATGACAAGGGCCCACAGAAGAGCAAGTGGAAATGTGAACTCACATGCACATAGCCATCCATGGTCTTCCTCTTTCTCACCAACATGTACTTATCTTCCTCTTCCTCCTCAGTGGGAAGAGCACTAAGGGACCCAAGAACCCGTGACCTGGACCTGGTAAGGGGTCGAGCTCTCCGTTCAGGGTTTCTCCTAGAAGCAGCACCTGGGAATGTACGCCTTCGGGGTGTCTTGGATTGCTAAGCAAAACACACAGGATGGAGCCCATTTATTCCAGTAAGACGAGAAGTAGCACTATGGAAAGTCCACTCCTTCTCCTTACGGATGTTTGCTTTTAAGTAAAAGGAAAGCTCCTTTTCTAGTTTTCTTTGTCCTTTCCTAACACACAGAATGAACATCAAGTCAAAATCTATACAGCCATAATTTTAGTTTTGTAATACCATGTCCAGTTTCTTTCTAAAATAGATGATCTATTTTTTTCTTCTACTTTATAAACTGATCTTGTTTTCCAAAAGACTTTTCTACATCTCTTGAGGCAAGCCCTGAAATATACACTTTTCTATATTGCATAATGGAGAAATATATTTATATGCCTTTCCTTTCTACCTCCCTCCCGCAAGGAGCAGAAGTGTAAAGAAAGAAAGTCTTTTTCTTTTTTTTTTTTTTTTGGCACAATGGGCAGACACCAAATTTCCCTGAGTTACACCAACTTAGTTCCTCAGAATTTAATCACGTATGATAATAGAGGATGACTGGGAAAGAAACTGTTTTTTCCTTCTCTTTCCTCACTCTCAGATTTAAAAACAAAAACATTTACTGTGCATCTACCATATAGGAGGAATATGCTATAGCTGATGTTACAGAAAAATTTTTTTTCCAATCCTCGTTCTCTGCCCTTGAGGGGCTTAGTCTAGCAGGGAAGGAGAGAAACAACCACCCCAAAGGGGTCTCAGAGCCACAGGAGCGCAGCAGAGGGAGGTCGCAACTGCCCGAGGATGCAAGGAAGGTCTCCCAGATTCACTGGAAGGTCTCCTCTTTTCTCTTAGTCTGTCTATGAAGACCACGTAAAATAAGGAAAATGGATTTCAGAACATCCTAAGAGAAACCCACCTTAGGCTTGCTCAAAATACTACTGCCCAGAGATTTGCACTTACTGAACTGGAGCCTGGTAGGGAACGTCTTCCAGGGAGTGAGCCAGGGAAACTTTCTAATTCTGATATGAGTTTTGCAAGCTAAAAGGGGAGGAAATAAAACAGATATTATTGGTTTAGAATAATTGCTAAAAATGAGCAACTAAACTCTGGAAATTACAGTAGCATATTTCACGGCTTTTTTTTTTTTTAAAGGAGGTACCAGGGGTAGAACCCTGGACCTCATATGTGAAGCACGCACGCAACCATTGAGCTACACCCGCTCCGCTCTCACGGCTTTATTTTTAATAAGTTGGCGTATTCAAAGTGTTTCTGACTTTACCTATACACATACCAAGACTTTAACAGATTAAAAATAGAAAAGCTACTTTAGAGAAAGAGATGCATTTTAAAGTTCACATTATAAAGATTTTATAACTACACTGGAAATAATCCTGGATGCAGATGTACATATTAAGTGTCTTAGAGAAAAGCTGAGAAGAGTAGTTCTAACACATTCAAAGCTAGATACCTACCATTGCTTTGTTCTGCTTTATATTTAAAGCCCTTTTCTCCAAAAAATTCATGCCATTTTCATCATCTGAATCAGAACTGGCATCAGTCACAGAATTCGCTGAGGACTGGGGGGGGGCTGCTTTTTTGTTGGCTGCCCCCCTGGTATTTCGTTTTGGAAACGCCAGTGCCACCCGGAGCATTCCGGAACGTCGGTACTGACTGCGGGTCCTGCAGCCTTCACTAGCCGACTGCAGTCTCTAGTCAATCAGAACAATTCCATAATTAGTGACTTGTTGATTGGCGGACCGGCTGCACCAGTATGATTACAAAACCCCTTCAGAACAAAAGACATTTCTATTAAATACATTTCAACTGCACATTGCCAACGCTGGGTAACAACACCAGAATTACAAATTCCTACAACAATCTCAGTGTAACTGTACTCCATGTGGCCCATCTGGAACACACTGCTAGACCCATCTTCATTCAGTCCATAGGCCTGTGGTTTTGAACCGTTTTTGAAAATGTGAAAATCCCTGACCTCTTTTAAAATTCTTTAAAAATAGGTATTTATGCATTTTGAAAGTATTTCTACATACATGGTTTCAATGCTTATGCCAATATTAACTATATTAAAATGTCTCTAATCTACTTTTTCTAAGCCTAAAATAAAAGAATTCAGAATCCAAAAGTAATCTATGGCCCCATCTTTAAAACTGTATGAAAATTAGCCATCAGGGAAATGCAAATCAAAAACAAAAGGAGCTACTTCTTCACACCCACTAAGATGGTTATAATCAAAAAAGACAGAAAATAACAAGTGCTGGCAAAGATATGGGTAAAGTGGAACCTTCATATACTGCTGGTAGGAAGGTAAAATGGTGCAGCCACTTCGGAAAACAGTGTTTAAGAGAGTTACTATATGATTCAGAAATTCCATTCCTAGGTATATACTCAAGAGGAATGAAAACATACATCCATTATTCTTACTAGTCAAAAATTGGAAATAACCCAAAGATTCATCAACTGATGAATGGATAAATAACATGTAGTATATTCACACAATGGAATATTATTCGGCAATAAAAAGGACTTAAGTTCTGATGTTTCACTGTGAATATTGAAAACATTATGCTAAGTGAAAGACAACAGTCACAAAAGACCATATATTATATGTTTCCATTTATATGAAATGTCTAAAACAATGCAAATCTAAAATGATGGGATGGTAGTTACCAAAGGAGTGACTGTCAATGGGTATAGGATATTTTTGGGGGAGTGTGCAGAAGTGATGAAAATATTCTAAAATTGATTGTGGTGATGTGCTGGAGGGGAAAAAATAGAGAGGGGGGGGGAAATCACCTGTGAAGTCCCAGAAACAGAAGACCCATTTTTAACATTTAAAAGTTTCTTAAATCCCCACAACAGATTTTAGTACTTTCCATGTACTTTTAGTTTCCATGGATTGGGAGGGGGAAAAAAAAAAAAGAAAAAAAAGAAAAAAAAAAAAACTACTAAGAGTCTTTACACTTTTAAACAATTGGCATTTTATTAATCACAATGACATCTACAAAAACCTGACACATGGCCCAGAAGTTACTCAGGCTACAGCAGTGCTTGGGTCACATCCAGACTTACAGCCAGATCCCTGCAGTAAGGGACCTTAACTCCAGTAAGCACTGATGAAGACCAACATCACTTATTAGAGGAAACATTGCATTAGACAGTGATAAAAGAGAAAATGGCCCTCGGCCAGCCACTATCACTTTTGTCATGTTACTCGTGTGGTTCACAGGCAGTAGGCACGAGTCAGAGAACAATGCACTGCAGAGCATGCACCCAATTCTAAAACAACGCACTGCTTCCTTTGTGGAGAAAGTCAAGAAAATGCCAGCTGAGCTCAACAGTGAGCTCATAGAGGGTGGGCCTGAGGAGCAGCAGTGGCCTGAGCAGGACAAGAGAGGTTAAAGGTAATGCAGTAACAGCATAGGAGAAGCCAGCCAAAGAGCAAAAGTCAAGCTAGAAAGGCCCTAATTGTCACTGTCCGCACTGAAGCTCCTGCACATGAATGATCACAGGTTTCAGGATGCAGGCGCCAATCTGCTAAGGAGCCAACACTTACCAGGGGCCTGCTTGTGCCAGGCATTGGGCTGGGCACTTGAAATTAAATGCAAATACAGGTCATCATTAGGACAGGTGTGCATCCTCTATTAGGCTGGATTTTTGTGGTAACAGAAATCTGGAAATTGGTCAATTTTATCTCACCAGTTTCCAAGATTTTCAGAGTCTACAAAATGTTAAAAATTTACTAGTAGGACTGCACTAGTTAAGAATGAATTTTACGCCTAAAATTTTAAAAACGTCAACAAAATCGTCTGGCATGACTAAAATGAAAAGCCAAAGGGGGGAAAAAATTTTTTAAGCAAGTATGCCATGCCTCCAAATGCACCTTACATCTTGATATTGGTGAAATTCTCAAACTCACCATTCCATCTTGTATCTCACTCTCTGAGAAACCGCAAAATGATTCATCATCAGAGTCGGCATGAAAAATACTGGCCAGTTCTTTATTGACCTCTGGCCTTGGTTTGGGTTTCTGTAAAAATCCACAATGGTCTAATACATCTTGCACCTCACTTTCTGAAAAGCCGCAGAAAGATTCATTATCAGAGTCCTCAAAAAAAACATTTGCCAGTTCTTCACTGATATCTGACCTGAATTTAGGTTTCTGTAAAATAAATAAATAAATGTGGTTGTGCATTTTTTTCTTTTTCAAGAACCAATTTTCCATAAACCGTGCAGAGAGCAAATCACATTTACAAGTGCACTACAAGAGAATAGCTTTTGTTACAAAGAAAAATGGCTCAGAGGTTTACAAATGATTTCTGAGTTGTTATGGCAAATCATCAGGCATGTTAGGTTAGGCGACATTTCAAAAGGATAGAATAAGTAGCTAATCTACCTCCAACAATTACCACCTAGAACCACAGCAAAAAGTGAAATGAAATTACAGTGCATACTGTATTTTCATAACGGCTGTATAGAAATGTAAGCAAAAAGCAAGCAGTTTTAATCACACACAAAGCATTTGGGGCATTTTGAACACTGCAGACTCAATTCTGTTTATTCTCAGGCAGCACTTACCGTGTTTGCAAAATTATCAGAAGCGAAGCTGTCACAACTGTCATCAGAGGATGACGAGGTTTCCATGGAAATCAACTTCATGTATCTGAATTTCTTGAAGTTCTTCTTTACTCTGATATCCTTTTGCTGCAAATGGAAATGGCAATACTATTAAGTGGGATGTTTTCTGTAGGATCTAACTAAAGACATCATTTTTGAGTTTAGTAAGTTCAAACAGCCCAGGATAGCTATGCCCATTTCTCATACCCTACTAGAAAAAGGGGAATTTGCCATTGCTACAAAAATTTTTCAAAACCAGGTCAAATCTAAAGGAATCCCTTTGGAGGAAAATTTAAAGACATTTATGAATTTATTCAAACATCTGTGGAGTTACCTCTCTACCCACTTTCAAAGCCTTCAAGCTCTTAGTGTTTTACTGAGCTCCCAAAGAGTTAATGTTAAACTACTAATATCGAGTTTTTTTTAAAAAATTAAACTATACTTCTAAAAGGAAATTTCAAAAGTACAAAATGGTAGAGTGCTTTTTCTCCCTCTGCCAAAGTCAAGCTAATGAGTTCTTTTTATGTAAGCTTTGGACTATATACTGTAATTTCCCAAACTATAAAAACTGGACGGACCTCCACTTCAAGATGGCAGGCTTCCAAACAGGTTCCAATCCAAAAGGGGTATAGTGATTTTGGCACAAGTCCTTCCAAATCAAATACATCAAACCAGTGAACAAAGGCACAAGGAGCCAGGGTAAAGGTCAAATGGCACTCCAAACCCAGGTGGAATGCCTGATTCCACTTCAGTGCTCTATTAGCCGGGCCTCACATTCAGCTCTACAAGTTTTCAGAGGTCCTTTCATAGGTACAAATTACTTGTAGATTTGAAAATGCTTCACTCATTCATAAACACTGAACCACCCTGCACTGCTCATCAGGAAATACAATTGGCATCTATCTCCTGTAAAAAAGGATAGTGGTTTCTACCATTTCTTGTATGTAATGAGATTCCTTAAGTGTTGCATAAGTTCCTATATTTCCATTTTCTTAAATATGGCCATGGAATAGCAGAAGTGATTCCTTACACTGAAAACTTTGAAAGGGCAAGCTTTGTTATGGGCCCCACAATATAATGCAAAGACAAGAGGTTTCAGGTGAACAGGAAAAAACTTAACTTTCCTCCTATGTCTAACACTCTACAGTGCCTGCTCTTACAAATAAAATTATTTCCATGATGATGGTAATCCAAACTCTATTCAATCATCTAAGGAAGTTTTTGCCTTTTGTCCTTTTGCAAAGGCAGGAAAATGTGATAATAGGTACACCTAAGTATAAAGGGTATTACTGAATGCAATACAATGAATGTCAGGAACTGAAAGGCATCTCAGAAGCATCCATTTTTCAGAAGAGTAAATTCAAGCCCCAGGGAGGTGAAACAGCTCACCCAAGATCACAGGGCTGGAAGGAGAACCCAGGTCTGCAATTAAACAGCAGTGTTCCTTGTAATACTGAAAGAATCACCAGCATTTACGCATCATTCTACCTCTAAGCAGTCTGAGGCCCAGGCCAGCCGCAAAGGAAGGCATTCTACTGAAATCTGTATCTACTGGAAATACATACTAGGCTTTAACAAGGCAGCCGGCACATGTCAAAGAATGTTACCAGGCAGATGAATCTTCCGAGGAAAAGACAAAAAAAGAAGTGAGGCAAATGGTCATCACTGAGAATAACTTTTTTGACGGGGAAGAAATAACGCCGTTTGATAGGTGTTTTTTGTGTGTGTGTGTGCCAGGGGCTGTGTTAAGTATGCTTTCACATCAAGTTTAATTCCTTGCAACAAAAGTGTTATCATTATCCCCATTTAACAAAATGAGAAATCTGAGGCTCAGAGACGTGAAATGGATTACTCAAGTCACACAGTGGTCCAAATTTGGACCCAGGCATGTCACACTCCAAGCCCAGGTACACAGGGCCTTCTTCATCCTGAACGGCGGTGCCATTTCCACTGGGCGGAGACGAGGCTCTGGAACCACGCCCCCCATCTCCCGCGCACCCCAGCCTCCCCCCACAGGGTCCCTAACCCGAGACGTATTTTAATCGTCACTCTCTTCCTTTTCACCCAACCCCAACATTTCTAATCTCTCCCGGGTCAGACCCTATGTCCTGGTTTCCGCTAGAGCAAAAACTAACGTTCAGTACAGCGTAACATCCCGCAGCTGCGAATGAAGGGAGGCGGGGTAGGTAGCGGGAAACCAGCAAATGGTCGCAAACGGTTTGGACCACAAGGCCCTTCAAAGGCACTTTATCATCGCCTGGGGCTTGAGACACCTCCCCCCGAGTCCCCAACCCAAGTTCTAAAGAGACCAGTGTGCAAGATCTTTAAACTCCAGGCTTGCCGCCCCACAGTGGTTGCAAGTGTCCACGGGCTTGGCAGGGGCAAAAACTGGCGGGGCGTGCGCTCTGGAGCCACCCAATGCGTACGGGTGGAAACCGGGCAAATACGCACCAGCCCCTGCAGCGCGCAGGAAATGGCCGAGCTACGAGGCTTAGGGGCAAATTCCTGTAGAGGGTAGTTCTCTCCCATCCCCTTCCCTCCACTCCCCACAAACACACCCGCCGGACGCCGGCCCGCAGACACAATGGGAGACCCGCAGCCTCTGGCCGCTGTCGGGTCTCCGGCACACGTGCGCCTGAGGCGCACGTGGCCTCGGGCTCCCCAAGGCTGCCAACAATCCTGCAAACGGCTCAAGATCCCCAAGCCGCCAGTACGTCGCGTGCGCACGTCCGTCGCAAAGTCCCCCAGCTCCTGAATCCCAGGCGCACAGAAGCTGGGGCTTGCTTAAGCGGGTGACGCCCACGACGGCCACCAGTTGATAAGCAGCACTCTCGTCTGCAGAGTTGGATGGAGGCGGCTCGCGCCCGACCGCGTCCAGCACCCACCGCGCCCGCCCCTTGGGTTCACACGCCCAGCCCTCACCGACATGCAGCAAACGTCCATGCTGGCAGCGGGCGCCCAGGCCGGTGCTCGGAGCGTGGAGAGCCCAGCAGCCGCGCACGCCGCCGTCCCACCGAGCTGGAGGAGCAGGAGCCGCAGGGCCGGCGGGCGGGGCCCCGGCCGGGTCGGGAGGGGCGGGGCTCGGGCCGAGCTTTCCCGCGCTGGGACGCAGGTCCTGCAAGCTGTGTTAAGGGCCTTACGAGACAGAGACCCACTTGGCCCAGGGGGAAAACTCAGCCCCACAAATATTCTGATTTCCTCTGACAGCCTTGGAAATTCCTAAAGTTCGCTTTGAAAAAGTGGCTTCTTTTTGTTTCCCAGGTCATCTTTGTTTATGTTGCTGCACGGTCCTGAGCGAATGGCGCGAAAGTGGTTCGTATTGGCCCGGGGTTAGTAGGGTGATCTGCAAGAATACCAGGTCTGAGAGAGGAAAAGTGGGGACTGGGGGATAATGGTGAGCATCGGAGAGTGGCGCGGGTCACGGTTTCCGGCACTTAGCACTTTCATTCCTGCATGCGGTTTACTTTTTTTTTTTTTTTCTAAATCAAAGAATCAAGCACCCAATTCCACCCTTTATTAGCTGTTCACTGTCCGAGGGTGTAACACCTCTTATCTGGTAAACCACACCAACATCTGAAGCAATAAAATGAGTTAAATCCTTTCGGAAAACAACGAGAAGTCGAGTTGTTTTACTAAGACTTGTGACTTTCGAATTAGAAAAAAAAAAAAAAAAAAAAAAAGCCGCTGCAGTTTAGTGGAAATTTATTTAGGTTTAAATCAAACTAAAAGTCTTCAGGGATTATCTGTTGGTGATAGAAGCTAAAGATTTTCTTGGCAATCTTTTCTCCCATCAGAATTTAGAATTAACCGAATCGGAATGAACCTGAGATGTTTTTCATTGCCCTTTAAGTCAAACTTTGGCATTACGACAAAATAACGAAATAAGATGAGGTGTTTTTTTCTTTTTTAATTATTAAAGAGGAAGGGAAAAAACAGACATTATTTTTTAAAGAAAGTGGATTGTTTGAAAAGACCCTAATTGTAATCTTGCATTTAAAAGAAAAAAAAATGTTTGAACTAAAAACATTCACATTTTCTCCCATTACTTCAAAACTTTTCTCTGAAATAATTCCTTTGCAATAAGACAGCATGTGTCAACACACCACTCTGTTCATCTCTGGATGAATTAAAACAAAACATTTGAGCAAGTAAATGATGCACACAGGAGAACAAGGTATGGGAAAGATTTGAAGGGACTGGTCAGAATCTTCGAGTCTCCAGAACAAGCCTGTCCAGTGGTCACTGCCGCTGCAAGGGACAAAAAACTCATGGTCTAGAAGGTAGGCACCAAGAGGAGAGATTGTTGATCTGGATCTGTCAAAATTTACTGGCTCATGGGCGGAGGTGGCTCAAGCCATTGGGCGTCTACCTCCCACACGGAGGGTCCGAGGTTAGTTTCCGGTGCCTCGGAAAAAAAAGACAAGCACACAACCAACAGTCACAGAGAGCAGACAGCGAGCACAATGCAACTGGGAGGGGTGTGTGTGAAATAAATACTGGCAAAAATTTAAAAGCCTGCTAAGACCAAGGATCTGAGGAAACTCCTGCAATGATGTTGATAATATAAATTTTTAACCTTGAAGAGCAACTTGGGAACATTTCAAAAACTCAGCAAAAGCACTTTCAGATATGTACCCTAGAGAAGTTTTTCACATTTCTAATTGAAACCCATCAGAGTTTAGTGGGTTGCAACCAGCATTAAAAAATCTTCCATCTTTTTAAATTAAATAAAAATATGTTAGCATATTGTTCTTGAAAGTTTTTATTTCACTTTTGTGTGTTTGTATGTGCTGTACAAAATGTATTTCATACTGTACTTCATTCACTATTAACAAAGTTTGCAAAATGCTGTCCTGGAGAATGTACATAATGAGTATTGTACTGGTACTCTCTCATTTATTCCAGCAGTCAGGATTGCTGAATGGCTACTATTTCAGACCCTATTCTGAGTACTGGGACACAGTGTCCATGGAGTTTACTTTCTAGTGGAGGAACAGAAGTAAACAAATAAGATAATTGCAGATCTGATAACTTCTTTGAAGAAAAATAAAAACAGGGGAAGTAGATAGGGAATGAAAGAAGTACTGATTTAGATAAGAAAAACAGGAAAGCCTTCTTGGAAGAGACATCTGAGCAGGAACCTCAGAAGGGAAATAGATAAATGAACAGTAGTATATGCAATACAATAGAATTTGCCACAGTAATCAATGAATAGCATAGCATATTTGGATCAATACAGATAAATCTTAAACAATGCTGAATGAAAAAGCAAATTGCAAAAGCATCTGTAAAGTATACACTTTATGTGCATTTTTAAAAAACATACATAAGCAGCCAAAGTATATAAAAACATGGACAAGGATAGGACAGAAGGGAAAGATGGAGGAAGGAAGAAAGGGTGGGACCTTCAACTCCATCATTGCTTTTTTTTTTTTTTAACTTTTGAAAACTTTGCCCTGAAATCACGATATATATTTGTCGTGTTAAATACACAGTTCATTTAGAGGGTTCTATAAATGGGAATGCAAGTTTGCCTTACAATTTTAGATAACACATTAAGGTTTTAAGTCATTGTATTAATCATATGCTTGTAAATATTTTGAATGAAAGACATTGCTTTAGTTTCCTAGGTTGCTTAAAGCAGATACTATGACATGAGTTGGCTTAAACAATGGGAATTTATTAGCTTACAGTTTGAGGCTGAGAAAATGTCCAAATCAAGGCATCATCAGGGCGATGATTTCTTCCCAAAGACCAGCTGCTGGTGATCCTTGGCTAGTCTGTCACATGGCAAGGTACATGGTGGCATCTGCTGGTCTCTCCCTTCTCTTCTGGGTTTCGTTGATTTCAGCTTCTTGCTGCTGCGGCATTCTATTTATAAAGGACTCCAGTAATAGGGTTAAGACCCATCCTAAGAGAGCTTGGTCACACCTTAACTGAAGTAGCCTCATCAAAAGGTCCTACTTAAAATGGGTTCACACCCACGGGAATGGATTAGATTTAAGAACATGTTTTTCTGGGTACATACCTTCAAACCACCATACACACAAAAATGAATAAGCATGACAGTGTACAGAGAAAGAGGAGGGTTTTATATATATATATATATATATATATATATATAGCCCACGCTATAGCAATGGGTAAAAGGAAATGACATTTCATAATCACATGCCTGACATATACAGACAGTATCTATGATGAAGATTGTAAATACTTATCAACAGAAAAATCTAAATGGAATTTTAAATCTGTAAAACTTCCTAAAATATCAATGTGCTGTTAAAAACCTTTGAACTCCTAGGTCTATTATAAACTTTAAGGATTGCTGTATGTTGTCCTGTAGCTTTTATTTACCATGCACAAATACTTCCATTTCTTATTAAGTTTGAAACTTGACCTTAAGGTTGTGAGCACTCAGCACTTGTATAATGAGGTGAGCTAAAGTCAACACGAACTCAGGATGATTGGTTTTAGTACAAAGAATGCAACAACTAATAAGATGTATCATTTTTTAGATGAGATTTCAAAACAATGCTATTGTCCCAGGAGACTTGCTGCCCTTAATTATCACACACACCCTTCTGTCAGGGCAAAGTAACATGAACCCAGGCCTCTTTGTAAACTGGAGACCTTGAATAGACCATACATTCCAGCAGACAAAGGGCTGGAAAGAGTTTTCACTGCTTTTGTAGATACCGACAGGTTGCAGTCTTTCAGGTCATAAATGTCTATTTCAAATAACCCCCTAATTATAGATTTACCTCCTCGGTGCCTTCTTTCAGGTACACAAAGGCAAGAAACCCAAAAGTCCTAAAGTTATGCTTCCATTGCCAGAAGCCACCTCGTGGGAGGGCCTGGCCCCTCAAAACCCTAGCCTAGTTAAGTCCACAAGTCCTAGCTCTCCGAATCATTCTGCTATGTTTGCTTTTGATTATATGTCAACATTGCTTTAAGTAGGGCAGTTTGCTGACATCAGATACCTGAACAGAGAAAGCAATGTGTATGTTATAAAAGTGAATACAAATCTGGCCATTTTTAGCAAGAGGAAAAACTAATTTTTTCATGAATGAGCATTATCCAATATGAAATATTTAACTGCAGGTGTTAAAGCATCATTAAACATTTTGGATGAGATAAAGTCAAGCTTTAATTACTGAATCAGTCAGCTCCAACATTATGGAAGCTGATTTATAACTATAACCTAATTCTGCCTACTTTTTTTTATCATCCTCAATTCTCCTACTTGTAGCCCATTCAGCCCCCCTCCACCCCCCGCATAACATTTTTTTTTAATTTGCACTTGGCTAGTTTTTTTTTTATTATTAAAGATTTTTTTTTGTTTGCTTTTAATTTAACCACCTCTCCCTTTGGAAACAACTGGGGTGTACCAAAAAGGGGGGGTGAAGATCTCTGTTAATTGCATAGGCGACTTATTTAACACTGTCCTAGTTGTGGATTATGACTTGTTCCTTTTAAGCAACTCTTTGTAAGGAGAACTGTTGCAGAGAGAGGAAGTTTAGCTATTAGCTAAAAGGAGACTTGGGGATCATCTATAAGATTTGCTTAATTTTTGGAGGAACAAAATACAAGATACTGATGGTGGCTCCAGGGAAAAGTCTAATCTGCATATCAACCTATAGAATTCAAAACCAAGCCACCAGAAATCTGATCCCATGAGGATTCATGGGGTTGGGTTGTAGGTGGTAGGAATGAGGAGAACCACATTCCTACCCCACCACTAGTCCTCTCCCAACTTTCCAGAGGGGCAAAGAAATTAGTTGGAATTATCAATAGTACATAAAGTCATCATAATTCACAGCTCCATTTCTTGTATGGCTATGTAAAAATTACAATTTTCTGTTTTGTTTTTTGTGGGTTTTTTTGTAAAATTGCAATTTCTAAAAAGCCAAATAAAATAAAAAATAACATTTCACTATCATGGCACATAATTTCTGCATCCACATACATGTATTCACTTCCTGGGCCATCAGGAAGAACTAGGAAGAAAACATTCAGAGTTGTCACCCTGGCCCAGGAGTGCAGATATCCAGCCTTGGGAGCAAGGACATCCTCCTCCCTTGAAGGTAAGTGCCTCCTGGTATGAAGGGAAATGGCCCTGAGGTAGGATACTCAGGGTGAGTTAGGTTTGTCCTGGTACACTGATAGATTTTGGTCCCAAAGGGATGTTTTGGAATAGAACAACAGAATGATTCTACTCAATTTGTCTCCAAATGAGTCTGGTAGAATTCAACCTTCCTGGAGTTGTAACTGGGAGTAGGCTACACCCTTAGAGATTTAATGAAAGAGTTGTAAAAATAGAGGAAGGCTTTATCCCAATCAGTCTAAGAAAGACCAGCATCTGCAACTACAAGTGCTCACAAGCAGTTCCATGTTAGTGATTAAGGGAATGATGAGGTGATGTAAATAGTAATATCAGGAAGTGGGGCAAAAAAGAAGCTGACAGATGCAGTAGGGGCAATGTAATGGCAACCTAGGCGATCACAGGAACCTCTTGAAAGAGTTTGAAAGGCCTGAAGAGTTTGAGTTCTGGCCTGAAGGCAATAGAGTTTTGAGCAAAAGAACAACATAATAAAATTTGCATTTTAGGACTACCACTCTCGCAGCAGGAATGAAGAATGTCCAGGAAGGGGGCAAGACTGGATACAGGGGAAGCAGGGCACTAATCCAGCAAGCTAGATAAGAAATGTTGGGAGCCTAAATTAATATTGTTCAGGTGGGATTAAAGGGAGGGGTAAGCATGCATTTGGATGTAAGAGATATTTATGTTAGTCAAAAAGAACAAGAATAGTGATAGAGAAATATAAAATGAGGTTAAAAAGTTTTAGAATAATGCCATTTAAAAGAAGATGGAAATCCCCAAAACCAGAGAGTATCTACAATTGTAAGCTCCTTGGGATCTAAGTCCCCTCTCCATTGGAAGCAGAGTGGGTGTCACCATCCCAAAATCCTCAAAATTTAGGAATGAACAAATGTAAGGGGGGAATGCAACTATGGGCCAAAGTAGACTTATTATTATTCTAGTAATGGAAGAACTTGTAACATTGATATAAAGACAGTGCTCATCAGAGGTTCTGAGGGAAGGGTGAGAGAAGAATAGGTATATCTCGGGGCATTTCTGGGACATTGGAATTGTCCTGCATGATTTTGCAATGGTGGATACAGGCCATTATACATTTTGTCAAAACCTATAAAATTGTGCAATACAAAGTGAACTATAGACCATGGTTAGAAGCAATGCTTCGATGTTTGTTCATTAATTGTATCAAATGTACCACATTAATGAAAGGTGTTGTTAATGGGGGAAAGTGTGTGTGGGGGGTACATAGGAAGCCCCTATATTTTTGATGTAACTTTTATGTAATCTAAAACTTATTTAAAAATAAAGAAAAGAAAAAAAAAAAAAAAAGTTGAATCTAAACCGGTCTCCTAAAAAAAATGAGGCAATGAACTAAGTTCATAATGCCATAAAAGATTGATATGTTTTGAAGACTATGTGAAAAACTAAAAACCATGATTATGATTTCAATAATCAAATAGAAGTTAGAAATAAAAGTATCAACATTGGTCTGTAGTTGAAATTATAGAATGGCTAGAGTGATAACAAAAAATAAGAAAGAGCTCACATTGGTGTATTTGCTTAGTCTGTAGATCTCAAACTGAATGAAAAAAGATAATCAATACATGCCAATACTCTGATGACAGAGTTATTAGGATTATCTGACAAAGATTTTAAAGCAGCTGTGATAAAATTGCCTTAGCAACCAATTATGAACACACTTAAAACAAATGAAAAATAGAAAGCTTCAGCAAAAAAATAGAAAGTTTCAGCAAAGAAATAGAAGATATAAAGAAGAACCAGTGAAAATTTTAGCATTGAAAAATGCAATAATTGAAATGAAAAGTTCAGTGAATAGGCTCAACAGCAGATTGGAGGGGACAAAGGAAAGAATCTGTGAACTGGGAGATAGAACAATATAAATTTTAAAATCCAATATAAATTAAAGAATCTAGACTACAGAGAGAAAATAGCCTAGAAAAAAATGAATAGAGCCTCAGGGACCTGTGAGAGTATAGCAAAGACTATAACATGAACATTATTTGAGTCCTGGAAGGAAAGGAAAAATAACAGTGCTAAAAAAGTACTCAAAGAAATAAGGGGGAAGCAGACATGGCTCAAGCAATTGGGCTCCCACCTACCATATAGGAGGTCCAGGGTTCGATTCTCAGGGCCTCCTGTTGAAGGCAAGCTGGTCTGCATGGCGAGCTGGCCCAAGCAGAGAGCTGGCCTTTGTGGAGTGCTGGCCCACGCAGGGTGCTGGCCCGAGCGGAGAGCTGGCGCAGCAAGGTGACACAACAATAAGAGACAGAGCAGACCAGGGAGCTGAGGTGGCTCAAGAGATTGAGTGCCTCTCTCCCTCTCTGGAAGTTCCCAGGATCGCTTCCCGGTGCTGCCTAAAGAAAAGACAAGCAGACACAGAAGAATGCACAGCTAATGGACACAGACAGCAGACAATAAGCACAAAAACAACGGGGGAAGCGGGGAGGGGAGGGGAAAAATAAACAAATAAATAAATCTTTAAAAAAAAAAGAAAGAAGGGCTGAAAATTTCCCAAATTTGGCAAGAGACATAAACCTAAAGATTCAAGAAGCTGAGTGAGCCCCAAACTAATAAACCCAAAGAAATCTATGCCAAGATACCTCATGATTAAACTTCTGAGAACTAAAAACAAAAGAAAAAATCTTGAAAGCAGCCAGAGAAAAACAACACCTTTCCAATCAATGGAGGGAAACAATTAGAATAACAGCAGATTTATCACCAGAAACATGCACACCAGAGAGAAGTTGGCACTCTAATTTTCATGTGCTGAAAGAAAAGAACTATTAACCCAGAATCCTACACCCAGTAGAAATATCCTTAAGGAATAAAGAGGAAATCAAGATTTTCTCAGATGAAGCAAAACAAAGAGATTTTGTTGCCAGCATACCTACCCTAAAATAATGGCTAAAGGAAATTCTCCAAACAGAAAGAAAATGATAAAAGAAGGAACCTTGGAACATCAGGAGGGAAGAAAGAATACATTAAGCAAAAATGTGGGTAGATACCATAGACTTTCCTTGAGTTTTCTAAGTTATGTTTGATGGTGGAAACAACAATTTTAAAACTGTTAGGTGGTTCTAAATGTATGCAGAGGAAATAATTAACATAATTAGAAATGGAGGTGGGTAAAGGAATGTAAATGGAGGTAAGGCTTCTATACTTCACTTGAACTGGTACAATGATAATACCAATAGAGTGTGATAAGTTAGATAAAGCAACCACTAATAAAGCTATATACCCAATTCTAGGTATATATCCAAAAGAATTGAAAGCAGGAACTCAAACGGATATTTGTACACCAATGTTCATAGCAACACTATTCACAATAGCTGAAAGACAGAGGCAACTTAAATGTCCATCAGTAGATGACTGGATAAACAAAATGCAGTATATACATACAATGGAATATTTGAGTAAAGTAAATTAGTGAAGCTCTGACTCATGCCTCTACAATGGATAAATCTTGTAGACATCATGTTGAGTAAAATAAGCCAGACAAGAAGGACAGCTATTATATCATTCCTCTTATATGAAATAACTAGAATATGCCAATTTATAAAGACAGAAAAGTAGAATAAAGGTTACCAGGGGCAAGGGGTTATGGGAGGGGAAATGGGGAGTTAATGCATAATGGGTTTGGGGTTATGAGAAGATTCTGATAATGGCTGGTGGTGAAAATACTGCAACATTTTGAATGTGTTTAATCCAACTAAATGGTATGCTTGGGAATGGATGAGATGGAAAAATTAATGTTGTAAATGATTCCACAATTTTTTTTTTAAAAAAAGAGCAATTAAAGAGACAATGCCAATCAAGTGCAATAAATGGTCCCAGATTGGATCTAATACTAGAGGAGAGAAGTCTCAAAGGACAGTATTGTTACGTGTGAAAAAACTGGAATATAGACTGTAAGCTTTTTGTCAATGTTAAATTTCTTGAACTTGATAATTGTACTTAATTGTGCTTAAAATAATTGTACATGAAAACGAATATCCTTTTCTTAGGAAATGTACATGCAAGTATTATATGTTCGAGAAAAATGTATACAACCTACTGTCAAATGTTTAGAAAATAGACAGATGGATTGATAGGTGGATGGATAGAATGAAATGGCAAATGTGGCAAAATATTAAATTTATTGGATCTGGGGAGTGGCTGGGTATGTTGGAGTTTTTTGTATGGGTCTTTTAAATTATTTTTGCAAATGTCCTGTAAGTTTGAAATTATTTCCAAAAAAAGTTTAAGAAAAAAAGCTATACAAAGAAATACACTCAAAAGCACTACAGATAAGTCAAAATGAAATCTAAAAAATGTTTTGGTAACCCAGAAGAAGACAGGAAAATAAAACAGAAATAGAAAGCAGAGACAACAAAAAGAAAACTAAAAATAAAATGGCAGACCTAAGTCCTAACATATCAGTATTTATAAAATGTAAACAGTCTGTGCCAATTAAAATACAGAGACTGATAGAGTGAATTAAAAAACATGACCCAAATATTGCACGTATGAGTGTGTTTTGCTATGAAACTAAACAAATGTGTGTGAATGCTACAAGATGTTAATACCTGGCAAAAATGCAACCAAAGCAAAATATGGACAGTAGTGTATAGTAATATGCTATTAATCTTCCATTAAGCATTAAAAAAAAAAATATATATATATATATATATATACACACACACTAAGTGAAAGAAACTAGATTAAAGGTACTACATATTGTTTGACTCCATCTGTACAAAATATAAATACAAATAAATTAGAAAGATGGAAACAGAATAGCAGCTATGTACGTCAGGGGAAGCATAAAGAGACTGAGACATGATTATTAAAGGGTGGAGCTTTTTTGTCTATTTTTTTATTATTATTATTGGAATAATGAAAATGCTCTAATAATGATTGAAGTGATGAATGCACAATTATGTGATTTTACCAAATACCATTGATTGTACACTTTGAATGGATTGTATGCTTTATTAATATGTATTAATAAAATTGATTAAAATGACTCAACTATATGCTGTGTACAAGAAACACACTTCAAATATAATTATATAGGCAGTTTGACAGCAAAACAATGAAAAAACATATATCATGCAAACATTAATTAATTAAAAGTACAAGTAGCTATGTAAATATCAGATAAAGTAGATAGTTTTTAGTTTGCTAAAAGCTGCTGGGAGCAATATACCAGAAATGGGTTGGCTTTTACAAGGGGGATTTATTTGGTTAAAAGCTTACAGTTCTGAGGCCATGAAAATGCCCAAATTAAGGCATCATCAGGAGATCCTTTATTCCCAAGCTGCAGCTGGGGGTGATGAGGCACATGGCGGCATCCACTTATTTCTCTCCTCTCCTCTGGGTCTTGTTGCCTTCAGCTTTGGGCTGCTCTGTCTGTGACTTTCTTCTCTCCCAGGTTTGTCAATGTGTGGAGGTTTCTCTCTGTCTCTGTGGCTTTTTCTTGTGTCTGCAGATTTTATTCCACTGTTTATAAAGGACACCAGTAAGAGGATTAAGACCCATGCTGGGTCATGGCCTATTGAAGCGATATAATCAAAAGGAAGATCCCTTGCCTGAATCTAATCAAAAGGTTCCATCTACAATAGATTTAAATGTACAGGAATGGATTAGCTTAAGAACAGGATTTCCAGGAAGTGAATGTGGCTCAGGCAACTGAACTCCCGCCTATACATGGGAGGTCCAGGTTTGGTTCCCGGTGCCTTCTGGAGAAGACAAGCTGAGGCAACAGGCTGGCGCAGCAAGCTGACGTGACAAGATGACTCAGAGAGTTGACGCAACCAAATGACAGCAAGGAAACACAATGAGAAATGCAACAAAGCAGGGAGCAGAGGTAGATCGGGTGATTAGTGCCACTTCCCACATGGCAGGTCCCTGGGTTCAGTTCCCATGCCTCCTAGAAGAAGACCAGCACACAACAAATGGACACAGCAAATACAAACAATGAAGGGGCAGGGAGAAATAAATAAATAATCCTAGGAAAAATCCTAGGCTACATGCAACTACGCAAAGGCCCTCTTTAAAAAAAAAAAAAAAAAAGGAAGAGGATTTGCTGGGGTCCACAAAAGGCTCAAATTGCCACAGGAGTACTATGAACAACTCTACACACATAAAGCTAATAACTTAAATGAAATTGACCAATTCCTCAACAAACGACTATAATTCAGCAGATATAAAGCAGGTCATTTGAATAGCCCTGTAACTATTAAGGAATTTGAATTTATAATATTAAAACTCACTCCACCCCTCCACCCCTGAAAAAAGAGACATCTCCAGGCCCAGATGATTTCTCTGGAGGGTCTACCAAACAGTTAGAGAATTCACACCAATTATACACAATCTTTTCAAAAAAAAAAAAAAAGAAGAAGAAGAAGAAGAAGAAGAGGTGGGAACACTCCCCAATTTATTTTGTGAAACTATGAAATTAGTATTACCATAATAACAGACCAATATCCCCAATGAGTATAAAAGCAAAATTCCTTAACAATATATTAACAAACAGAATTCAGCAGTACATACAAAAAATTATCCACTATGACCAAGTAAGGTTTATTCCAAGGATGCAAGAGTGGTTCAAAAATTTGAAAATCAATGAATATAACCTACTATATTAACAAGATAAAAAAGAAAAATTACATGATTGTATCAATCATGCAGAATAGCTTTTGACAAAATTCAAAGCCTTCTTATGATAAAAAAAAAAAATACTTAAAAAATAAGATTAGAGGAAAACTTCAACTTGATATAAAGCATCTACAGAAAAGTTAACATTACAATTAATGGTAAAATACAGACTCCTTCCACCCATGATAAAAAACAAGGCAAGGATGTCTGCTATCACCACTTATTCAACATAGTGCTGGAAGTTCTAGTCAGTGCAATAAGGCAAGACAAAGAAATAAAAGACAGATAGTTCTGAAAGGAAGAAACAAAACTGTTCCTATTTGCAGATTCCATGATTGCCTATGTGGAAAGATCCAAGAAAATCTACTCAAAACACCTAGATCAACATCAAGATATCAATTGTATTTCTGTTTTCTAGCAATGAACACATGGACATTGAAATTTAAAATACAATGTCATTTATAATAGCACCTTAAAAAATTAAGTACTTAGATGTAAATCTATCAAAACATGTACAGGACTTGTATGCTGAAAACTACATAATGCTGGTGAAAGAAATAAAAGAAAATATAAACAAATGGAAAGAAATAATGTGTTCATGGATTGACAGGCTCTACAAAGTAAAGATGCCATTTTTCTCCAAATTGATATACAGGTTTGAAACAATTCCTATAAAAATCCCAGAAAGGTTGTGTGTAGATGTGGAAAGGAAAATGAAGTCGAATAACTAAAACAATATTGAAAAAGAAGAATAAAGTGGGAGTGACCAGTTCACCTGAGTTTAAAACTTACTGTATACTTACAGTAATCAAGACTGTGTGGTATTGGTGAGAGACAGATAATAGAGCAATGTAACAGAATAGAGAGTTCAGAAATAGGCCCCCACAAATATGCCCAACTGATAGTTGACAAAGGTGCAGAAGCAATTCAATGAAGGAAAGATAGCCTCTTTTTTTTTTTTTTTTTTTTTTTGTAGGCAGTACCAGGGATTGAATCCAGGACTTCATACATGGGAAACAGGCACTCAATCACTTGAGCTACATCTGCTCCCCAAAAGAGAGTGTTTTCAACAAATGGAGCTAGAACAATTGCAGAGCTACAGGCCCAAAACCAAAACAAAACAAAACAAAAAACCTCAAGTGACATCTCACACCTTATGAAAAATGAAATAAAAATGGATCATGAGGGAAGTGGATGTGGCTCAACAAGTTGGGCACCTGCCTACCATGTGGGAGTTCTCAGGTTTGGGTCCCAGTGCCTCCTAAAAGAAGATGTGCAGATGTCACCCCCACCACAATGAGCTAGATGCAGGCAGTGGCTGTGGCTCAGACTGTTGGGCACTCACCTCTCATATAGGAGGTCCCAGGTTTGGTCCTGATGCTTCTTGGAGAAGGCAAGCAAACAATGAGCAGACAGATGAGAGAACCATCTGGGGGAGAGGGGGTGGTAAATAAAGAAAACTTTTAAAAAGTAAATAGATCTTTTTAAAAAATTGAAAATGAAAAAAAGATCATGAATTTAAATGTAAAACTAAAATTTTAGAAAAACATAGGAGAAAATCTTTAGGATCTAGGGCTAAGCAAAGAGTTCTGAGACTTGACACCAAAACCTCAAGCAATAAAATGAAAAATTGATAAATTGGACTTCATCAAAATTAAAAATGTTTGCTCTGGGAAAGACTCTGTTAAGAGGATGACAGACAAATTACAGACTGGGAGAAAATATTTGCAAACTACTTGTCTGAGAAAGGACTACTATCTAGAATATGTAAAGAATTCTGATGAATGCACAACTATGTGATTATAGCAAATACCACTGATTGTACACCTTGGAGGAATTGTATTCTTTACTAATATGTGTTAATAAAGTAGATTAAAAAAAAAAAAAAAACTCTCAAAACTCAAAAGTTAAAAAGCAAATGATCCAATTAGAACACAGGTAAAATACCTGAAGAGACATTTCCCCAAATATATATATACAGATGGCAAATAAATGCATGAAAAGCTGCTGAACATCATTAGCTATTAGATATATATATGCAAACTGGAACCACAATGAGATGTCTCACTTCCAGACTTTAAATCATATTACTAGGAAACAGATGTGGCTCAAGCAATTGGGCTCCCGTCTACCATATAGGGGAGTTCCGGGTTCGGTTCTCGGGGCTTCCTGGTGAAAGCAATCTGGCCCATGGTGAGCTGGCCCTCCCGGAGAGCTGGCGCAATGAGATGACACACCAAAAAGAGACACAGAAGAGAGGCAGTGAGAGAAACAACAAACCAGGGAGCTAAGGTGGCTCAAGCGATTTGAGTGCCTCTCTCCCACATTGGAAGGTCCTGGGATTGGTTCCTGGTGCCTCCTGAAGAGAAGACAAGCAAATACAGAAGAAGGTGCAGTGAATGGACACAGAGAGCAGCGAGCGCAAGTGGCGGGGGTGGGGGTGGGAATAAATAAATAAAATAAATTTTTTAAAAAAAATCATATTACCTAGCTATAGTAGTAAAAACAGCATGGTACTGGCATAAAGACAGACACATAGGCCAATGGATCCATATTGACGGTTCAGAAACAGACCCTCACATCTATGGTCAAGTGATTTTTGACTAGCCTGTCAAACCCACCAAGCTCAGGCAGAACAGTCCACTCAACAAATGGTGCTGAGAGAACTGGATATCTATTGCCAAAAGAAGGAAAGAGGACCCCTATCTTACACCTTATACAAAAATTAACTCAAAATGGATCAAAAACCTAAATATAAAAGCAAGAACCATAAAGCTTCTAGAAGAAAATGTAGGAAAATATCTTCAAGACCTGGTGGTAGTTGGTGGATTCTTAAAGGAGAGAAGAGGAGGACTGAGATGGACTACTGATGTTTAACGTATGTAGAAGTTTTAATTAACTTTATTGTAAAAGTGTGGAAATGTATAGAATTGATGGTAACACATTATAGTGAGTGACAGCTGGTTTATAAATCAAATTTGTGACTGAAAAGTGTAGTCTAGGGATGTATATGCCAAAAGAAAGAAACCTAGAGAATAATCTAGGGACTGAATAGCACAGTAAACCCAGGGGCAGATGAGAATTGTGCCTGATGGTACAGATGCAAGAGTGGCCTTTGTGAGCCAGAGCATACATACATCACTATTGTAGGGTGGTGGGAATGTCGAGAAGCGGGGGAAAAATACAACTGGAGTGATCTATGGACTGTGGTTAATAGTAATAATGTAATATTCATGCATCTATGCCAAAAATGTACTGTGTTGATAATGGGGGAGTATGGAAAAAAGTGTGCCAAATGTATACTATGGACCTGGTATAGTCTGATAATATTATCTTTTAATCTGTAACAAATGTTCCACCACGGTGTGGTGTGTTGATAGAGGGTGTTGTATGGGAATTCTGTGTATGTGCATGATTGTTTTATAAGTTTATAACTTCTGTCATAAAAATTTCTTTAAAAGTAATAATAGGGTGGGTTGGGGGAAAAATACACTAAATGTAAGATAAGGACTATACTTAATAGCAAGATTTTGATGATATTCTTTCATTTGTAACAAATGTCTCACAACAATGCAAGGTGCTGGTAGTGGGTTAATGTATGGGACCCCTGTATGATGTTATGCATGTTTGCTTTGTAAGTTCACAACTTTTACTATACGCTTATTGTTTGTGTTCATATATAAATGATATAAAAATAATAATAATAATAGGGTGGGTTGGGGGAAAATACACCAAATGTAAGATACTTTGGTAAGTAGTAATATTTTGAGGATGCTCTGTAATCATTAGTTAAAAATGTTTCACAACAATGCAAGGTATTGGTGGTAGGGTGAGGTATGAGAGCCCTTTATGATGTTATGTATGTTTGTTTTGTAAGTTCACAGCTATTACTATACACTTATTGTTTATGTATGTTTATGTATGAGTGATATACTTCCATAAATTTTTTAAAAATGAAAAAAAAAGTAGTGACAATATTAAATGCTGGCAAGAATGTGGAGAAACTGGATCACACATATATTTTTGTTGGGAATATAAGTTGATATAGCCAACCCAAAATTTGGTGGTTTCTTAAAGAACAAAACATGCAACTACCACACAATCGAGTGGTTGAACTCCTACATGAGGTTTTATAGAAGCTTTGTTTTTAATAGTAAAACACTGAAAAAACAACAACAACAAAAAAACCAACAACCAGATGTCTTCTGCGGGTGAATGGTTTCAACAAACTGTGGTACATTCATACAATGGATTACTTCTCAGCAATAAAAGGGAACGAACTACTGGGATACACCCAACAATCTGGATGACTCTCTAGAGAATTAGGCTGAATCCAGAACCCAAAGGTTGTGCACTATATGATTCCATTTATTTAACATTCTTGAAAGGACACAATTATAGAAATGGAAAGCAAATTTTTGTTGGATGCCAAGGGTTAAGAAGGGGATAGGAGCAGGAAAGAAGTGTGTGTGCCCATAAATGGGCAACATGAGGGATCCTTGTGGTTATGGAAATTTTCTGTATCTTGACTTTATCAATGTCAGTATCCTGGTTGTGATATTATACTATAGTTTTTCAAGGTTAAAAAAGAGTACATGGTATCTCCATCCTTTCTTACAATTCCATGTGAATCTTCAATTATCTCAAAATGAAAATTTTAATTTAAAAAAACTATTAAGGCTCTCAGAAGTTGGTAAGCATAAAAATTACTGAGCAGTCATAAAGTAAGGCCTACAAAAAAGATATTGTCTCTAAAACAGGCTGATTAATTTTTTGGAGACATAGAGACAACATTAAATCAAATATAATAATAAGAAAAAGTACTTGTGAGATTCTGCTTCAGTAACGTAAGGAAGAAGTGTAGAAGCTTCTATAGGACCGACACTCTTGGACAAAATATTACAGACAACTATCTAAAGACACTGGGGAACAAGCAAAAGCTAGTAAAACTGGAGAGGGGTTTATAGTTGGAAGAATGAAACAGCACTGGATGAATTTCCCATTTTTATGGCTTTCACCTGAGGGAAGACCTTAGCTGGCAATGACAGTTTGGCTAAAACTCCAACAGAAACTGCAGTCTTAATGCCTTGAAGAATGAGCAGAGCTTGGTGTGGCCACAGCAGCTGGAAACTGACAGGTGAAAATCCTAGGAAGGAAAGAGATCACAGAGGAAAAGCCTCAAATTATGCCCATAAACTGACCAAATCCCAGGCTGATGCCTAAACTACACCTGTGGGATATAGACTCCAAGCGGTTCAGCCATGGCTAAAAGAACTATACAGCGATTTCAGCTATTGTGCCTGCAAGGGAGTCAGAATTTGGTGTATGAGGCAGGCCTAGTTAACTTCCTGTTAAAACAAATAAGCAAAATCTTTGGAAGAATAGAATGGGCTCTCCAGAGTTTCTATAATGTATCATTTCTAATGTCTTGAATAAAATCCAGAATAACTAGACATAGGAAGAAAAAGAAAACATGAGTTGTAGTCAGTAAATGCAGAATGACCCCAAGATCACCAAGAATCTGAATTTAGCAAACAAGGATTTTTAAAACAGCTATTATGGCTTTGTTCAAGAGCATGAAGGAAAATATCTAGTAATTAATAAACAAATAGGAAGCATCAACAGAGAAATTGAGAATTACGAAAGGACAACCAAATGGAAGTTATAGAACTGAAAAATAAAATATCCCATTAAAAAAAAAAATCATAGAATGTACTTAACAGGAGATTGGAGATGACAAAAGATTCAGTACATGAATATAAATCATTAGAAGTATCTGATCTAAAACAAGAAGGAAAAAAGATAGGGGGAGGGTATAGGGAAAGAATTGGGGTGGGGGTGGGGAACAGGGGATTAGTGATCTATAGGACGATATAAAAAGTTCTAACATAAGAGTGATTGGACTCCCAGAAGGAAAAGAGAAAGAATGGAGCAGAAAAATGATTTTAAGAAATAATAGTTGAAATCTTCCCCAATTTATAGATTCAAGAAACTCAGCAAACCCCAAGCAGGATAAATACAAAGAGAACCACATCTGTGATGTCATAGTAAATCTTATAAAATCCAAAGATGAAGATAAAAATCATAAAAGCAATCAGAAAAACAACAACAACAATACATTATAAACAGGGGAATGCAATATAAATGAGCACTGGCTTTTCATCAAAAGTATTTGTTATTTAAGCATTTAAACATCCTTTATTTTAGTGTAATTAATTCTAGCTTATCATCAGCCAGAAAAGCCAGTTGGACAAGTGTACATGATGCGAGGCCCTTAACAGAATTACTGGGAATTTGCTCTTCAGTTTTATGCTTCAAAGTACATCAAAGATCCAGTTACTCCAAGTGAATTGACTAAAGCCAAGTTGCTTAAGAATAAAACTGTGCCTTCATTATATGAATAAATATTAGCACGAAGTTGTCATATCAGCCCTTGAAAAGCCACAGTAGAGAGGACTGGTAGCTGAAAGTTTGGGGAAAGTATAGCTGATTAAATTGGATTATCATTCTCATAGTCCCTTCTTCTAATTTCTAATCAATGTTATCTCCATGGGGGGTTATTTTCTTTATATTCTTTGAATAACAGAAGTGTTACTTTTCAGATGATATTGACCTGATCCAGGACTAGAGTCAGATGACTTAAAAGAAAACTTTATCACCATCTTTAGGATCAAGATCAGTGTAGGAAAAAAGAGAGGTAACAATAGGTATTTCTAAATTGAAGAAGTCTTCATCAGAGATATTCAAACAGATGAACTTACTGAGGTATTTTAAATCTATCTTCACAATGGTTTGGAAAAGAAAGCAAAAAATCAAATAGAAAACATAACTCAAAAGTGGAATTGAACATGTTGAACTGATTTTCACAGAATTTAGTAATCCATAAAGGATAAAAACTTCTCAGGGGACCAAAGATAGACTCTCTCAGAAGGGTTACATTCTCAAGAACCCTTTACATTAAAGCTGTAAAACCTGATCCTAACAATGGCGTTGGACTGAAGGGCTTAAGTGTCTCAATTCTCAACCATCTATTTC
The DNA here is from genome assembly GCA_026826555.1 of Tolypeutes matacus. Lineage (NCBI taxonomy): Eukaryota > Metazoa > Chordata > Mammalia > Cingulata > Chlamyphoridae > Tolypeutes > Tolypeutes matacus. The sequence goes on from JAKSZT010053928.1 coordinate 5,251,143, forward strand.
CCGTCCTGACTTCTCTTCCTAATTCTAGACTTACATTCACCATTGTCTCACGGTCAGAGGAAGTGTGTTACTGCACAAGTATTTTCTCAACATCAGTCTTTCTAGCACCATTGTCTCAGGTTTTGTCATAACTGTATAACCTTTGTCCTATAATTTCTTATTAGTTTTCTTGAAGTCACTCATATTTCTATATGTATAAATTTCAAAATCATAGCTACAATTAGAAAAGCAGTATAATTATCCATCACACAATAAAAGCAGAAATTCTAATTAGAGGCGGTTGTCTTCTAAAATCTGAAGCCTATTCTCTCTTTGTTAAAATAAAGTGTTAGATGTTAAATAATGTAACCATCAAACTGAGGCCTTCTCCTTGATATAATTAGAACATTTTTAAAAGGATTAAAGGAGAATTGAGAGTTCTAGTTTTGGCAATAGTAGAGTAGCTAGTACTAGAATAACTCTTCCGTAGATAACACTTAAAAACCTGTGGACAAAAGGTAATGAAACAACTATTTGAAGACACTGGAGAGGGATCAAAATCAGGAAGTAACTGGAGGCAATTTCAAACCTTGAAAGAAGAGAATCATACTTACTGGGTGAGAACTATATTTACACAATGTTTCCATGTCCATGCACCATGGGACAACTAGAACTCAAGCAGAAATCTGCAAATTTATTGGATTGAGGTGTCAGAGACTAGCCTTGCAGTGGCTATGATTCCAGGGGAAATCACAAAAAGGAGAGCACCATAGAGGAGGGAGTCTCCAAATCTGCACATAAACTTCTGGTAAATACTTGGTTGACCCTGAGCTCTGCATTGCAATATAACTTCAGGGAATCCAGTGGTAAGCAATAGTTAAAAGGCTGAAAGAACTGAGCAGATATTTAAGCTGCTTTTCACAGCAGGATAAACAGAAGTTTGAGTGTTGTCCAGTTAAAGAGACTTAGCAAACCCCTCTGTCTTTAACCAGACTCACCTTGACAAAGCATAAAACCAAGCCTCCACAAGTTCAAGGTGATCAGCCAGTAATTTAACTGTCTGCAGAACACAAATCGACACTCGTCTGAGGAATATAACAGAAACCAGAGTCTCTACAAAGTACTGACCATAATATCAATATTTTATAATGATAAAAGAGTAAATTCACTAGTAAGACATATCAATCCTAATGTGTATTGTATATGTACCTAATAACAGAACTTCAAAATAAATTAAGCAAAAACTGATGGAACTAAAGGAAGAAAGAGAAACCCATAATAATACTTGGATTTCTCTCAGAAATAAATAGAATTAGACCCACATACACACACACAAACCCAGGATATGAAGAATTTGGAAAACACTATCAACTATCTTTACTTAATCACTTAATCAACGTTTGTAGAATATTTCACCCAGCAACTACGTACAGAAGAGCAGAATACACATTCCTTTCAAGTGAAAATGGAATATTCTTCAAGATATACCATATGCCAGGTCATGAAATAAGTCTCAATAAATCTCAAAATAAATTGAAATTATACATCGAATATTCAGCCTCAAATATTTAGAAATTAAACAGCACACATTTAAATAACCCATGATTGAAAGAAGAAATCACAAGAGAAAAAGTTTTGTTTTTTGTTTGTTTGTTTTAAGGGACGGGCCGGAGATTGAACCCCAGACCTTCTATGTAGGAAGCCGGTGCTCAACCACTGAACCATATCAGCTCCCCTGAGTTGGTTTTTTGTTTGTTTGCTTGTTGTTTGTTTTTTGTTTGTTTGTTTTTAGGAGGCACCAGGGACTGAACCCAGGACCTCTCATGTGGAAAGCAGGCACTCAACTACTTGAACCACATCTGCTCCCAGAAAAAGTATTTTGAATTGAATGATAATGAAAGTACAACATTAGAACAGGCAAATGAATCTATGGCAATAAAAATCAGAACAGTGATTGGCTGTAGAATCTGGGGATTAATTGAAAGATGGCATGAGGGATGATATGTTCTTGAACTAGCAAAGATCTGATATTATCTATGTTTTTGAGAAACATATAATCTGAACCCACGGGCAGTGACACCATTATATGCTATGACTCCCAATATCTTATCTCCAGCCAAGACTTTTCCTCTGATCTCCAAACTCAGTCATATACTGAACCAGCTACTTGATGTCATATATCAATAACAGGCCTCTTGATTTCCTCCTCAAAATACATTCCTCTCCAAATCTTTTCCATCTCACTAAATGGCATCATCATCCACCCAGTTGCTTGAGCCAAAAACCTGAGTCATTCTCAATTCTTCTCTATACCTTATTCCCCACATCCAATCTGTCACAAATTCTATTGATTCTATTTCCAAAGTACATTGCAAATTCATCCACTTCTCTCCGTCTTCACTGCCATCATTCTGGTCTAAACCACCATCATCACCCGGATACTGCAGTGACTTCCTAAATTATATCTACACAGGAACCGGAGTGGTTTTTAGAAAAGTAACTTGGATCATGTCACTCTCTTCCTTAAAAACTCCTCCATTAGCTTTCCATTGCAAGAGGCTCCCACCTGCCTCCCCACCTCATCCCATACCAGTGGCCCCTTTGTTTATGAGGCTCTAACTGAAGAAACTCCAGACTCAACCATCTCGAGGCCTTTGCACAAGCTATTCTGTCTGAATGAAATTGTTTTACTCTGATTCCTTCTCATCCTTCAAGTCTCTCTAAATTCAAATGTCACCTCCCCAGAGTGGTTTACCATAAACCCTATTATATTCTATCACAACACTCTATTTTCTTCACAATTCCTCCCAGAATCTGAAATTGTCATGTTTATTTATAATGTATCTCACCCTCTATCCCCAATATCACACACACACACACACACACACACACACACACACCTAGAATGTAAACGCCAGGAGAGCAAAAACCATGTCTGCCTTATTCACTGTTCTCATCTCAGTATGGTGGCTAGAATATAGTAAAATATTTGGGGGTGACAGGAAGCCATCTGAGAGTGTCTTGGTCATAGTACTTATAATATTACTGTTGTAACAGTTTCCTTTTTTGTTAAAACTCAGGAAACCTCTTCTTTTAAGTGAGAAAGAGGCTAGACTTTATTTTCATTTCTGATAACTGCAAAAGGAAGAATAAGTCAACCAGTCTAGGAGGAAAAATAAGTCTCTGGAATGGGCCTTTCAAGTATACTATGGGTAGGAAGAGGAAGAGAGGAAATGATGGACAAAGAACAAAGGAGATGTATGGAAAGCCTGAGACGTTTTCCTGTCTCTTATCTCACTGACCCTCCTCCCTCACCCCAGCCCAATCCAGCCTCCTCCCTGCCAACAAGAGTTTTTAAAACACATCTGACAATGTAGTTTCCCTGTTTGGAATTCCTCAATGGCTTTCCATATGCTACTGAATAAAATCCAGGAGTTTCACCCCTTCTTCATCTCCAGTGACTCAGCCTGCTTTTTATTCCTTCTTAAAACACACCCTCCACCCTCCACTTTATCACTTGGAGTTGTTGCCGCCCATTCCCTAGGCTGGGTGTGGAGTGGGCCTTTCTCCAGAATCCCACGCAGGCCCAGCTTTTAGGCCATCTTTCTCAGTTTCCTCTGCGGGTTTCACTCACCCTGCTATTCCCTTACCTATCCCCTGGTTAATTCCTTTTCTCAGAAAGAAGGTCAGAAACAGCAGTCACTGATGAACAACAGACACTTTTTAAGTGGTTTGGGTTTTAGTTTTTGTTATTTTTGCATTTTGAGGACTTCTTTCCTAGGAAATACCTATCTCAAAGAGTTTTGCCTCACAAAAGAAGTCTCCAGAGGGCATTTCTAACAGACTTTTAGACTTAACTGCTTTTTTTTTTTTAATTAGGGAAGTTGTGGATTTGCAGAACAATCATTCATAAAATATAGGATTCCCATCCACTGCCCCACTACCAACACCTTGCATTGGTATAGATAATTTGTTATAATTGATGATGGCACATTTTAATAATTGTACTTTTTAATTTAATACTAGTTACCTTTTTTACAATAGTGAAAGATTATTAAAATAGTGCTATTATTATACTATTATTACCATAGTTTACATTAGGTGTTTATTTTTTTCCGATATATCACCTATATTAGTCAGGGTTCTCTAAAGAAACAGAACTGACAGGAGAGCTCTATTAATAGTATGAGATTTTATATAATTGTCTCACGTGACTGTGGGGATGTACAAGTCCAAATTCCATAGTGCAGGCTGCAAACCAAGGCCTCCGATGAAGGTCCTTGATGTGTTCCCCAGGAAACGCTGGCTGTCTGGAGTAGAGATGGGAATTCTCTCTCGGAATGCTGAATTCACTTTCTCTTTTAAGGCCTTCAACTGATTGGATGATAGGTCACTCATTACCGACACCAATCTCCTCAGTTAATTGTGGATGTAACTAGCCATCTAAGCAATCAACTCACTGATGATTAAAGACCATGAAATGCCCTTGTATCATAAGTAGCCCATTGCTTGATAGACCAAACAACTGGGCACAATTACTCTGCCAAGTTGACATGTTAGCCTAACTGCCAGAAACAATATGCTTACAGCTGGCAAGACCAGCAATATACCTTCACTATTCTGCTTCAGGGGTATGTCAATTCTCCAGCCCTTTGTCATAATATTGTCTGCAGGGGCCTTGATTGTCTCTCCCTCCCACAAGACATCATACTGGTCCATTATATTGATGATATCATGCTGATTGGACCTAGTGAGCAAGAAGTAGCAATTATTATAAACTTATTGGTAAGGCATTTACATGAGAGGGGATGGGAATAAATCCAACAAAAATACAGGGGCCTTCCACCTCAGTGAAATTTCTAGGTGTCAAGTGGTGTGGGGCATATCAGGATATCCCTTCTAAAGTGAAAGATAAGCTATTGCATCTGGCCCTTCCTATGACCAAAAAAGAGGCAAAATGCTTAATTGGTCTTTTCAGATTTTAGAGACAATATATTCCTCATTTGGGTGTGCTACTCTGGCCCATTTACCAAGTGACTAGAAAAGCTGCTAATTTTGAGTGGGGACTGGATGTGAGAAAAAAAGCATTTGCCACATCAATAGCTGTATACCAGGTACGAGGGATGCGTTGATTTGCTCAAGCAAAGATACCACATCTGGAACAGCGCTGTACTTGGAGTCACCACTTGGTTAGGTTGTCATCCTCCAAGATCCACCTGTTTTCTGCACAGGCCAAATAGGAGAGTTGAATGGGGATATGGTGGGAATCACCACCCCTTCATCCTACAAATCTTTGATGGTGGCACTGATCTCTGCAATCCTTCTAGGAATCCAGGTATTGCCTTTGATTTACTCTTTTGCTAGGTAGATCCAGTTCTAGTGGTTTCCACTTGACCTTTCCTACCATAATGGCCCTCATTCCACAAGTCAGGGATCCAATGTGGGGATTCTGCCAGTTACTAAGTGTGTCTATTACAATTAATCATTCTGGAACTGGGGAAATAACCACAGAATGGGCCTGGGAATCCAATGGCCCCACTAGGAGATGGATCTGAGCTAAAACTCCATTGATCACCTGACATCCATAAACCCTTACTCTGACTAGTGGACCACAGTGACATTTTGTGTCTCCTGGAATTAATGTCTCTTCTGAGCCAGTGTCTAATAATCCCTCAAATGTCTGATAATTTCCTTTTCCTTAATGCAGTTACCTTGGTAAAAGGCCATAGGTCTCTTTGGGAGAAAGCTTGGAGGAAGACTAACAGTATAAATTTTGGGGAGTGTAACAGGATCCTTCCCCAAAAGGACCTGGCCTTCCCCTCATTCAAAGGACTCTGGGTCTGTAAACTGTCTCAAGTCTGGGAATTGATTAAGGGGTTGTGACTCTCTGTTCCTGTAATCAAGTTAGGGTTTTGTTCACTTGACTTAGAACTCTTCTGCTTACACAGATCAAGTAGGAATTTCATAAACTGCCTGTCTATTTTACTTCTAAGTACCCCATAATATATAAGCCAATGCCATAGGTCTATGGGACTCACTCTTCACTCTTTTGATTGTTGCTTTGAGTCTGCCTTTCATTGTGGTAGCCACACCCATCTTGTCTTTGACAATTCAGTGCTGCTACTTGGCTTCTGCCCCCCCCGGGATCCGATCATTTCTATAGTGCTTTTATTAATCAGGCAAAGGGATGCTGATGCAACGTATCAGAAATCTGTTGGCTTTTATAAAGGGTATTTATATGGGGTATGTGGCAGTTTGAGATTTTTTATGAATTCCAAAAAAAAGATATAGAGTATGTTTGTAAACTGGTCTGTTCCTCTGGGTATGATACCCTTTGATTGTATTAATTTCAGCTGAGATGCCCTTGATTAAATTATGCTAAGATTAGGAATTTTGATTTGATCACATCATTAGGGCAACTCAATTTGAGTCCCTGCCTGCTTTTCAGGCTATATAAATGGACAATCAATCAAGAAGGCAGGAGAAATAGATACACACAGCAGATATGTGAGAAAAAAGAGAAAGCTCCATAGACACTGAAGAGGATCCTGTGGCCCTGGGAAGAGAGTGGGGCCATTCACTTGATAGTTTACAGGTGATCTTGTGAAGAGAACAGAGCAGCTGAGCCTGGAAAGAAACCAGCCCAGGGAAGAGAGAAAAGCCCTATGCCAGCCTACAGCTGAGATCAGAAGAAGCTGGATCCACAGAGCCTTAAGAGGGAAGAGGAAGGCTGAACTCTAGAAGATATTGGCAGCCATCTTGCTTCAAAATGTGACAACAGACTTTGGGTGAGAAAGTACCTCTTATGGTACCTTCAGTTAGACTCTTTAGGGGCTTGTAACTATAAGCCTTTACCCCAAATTAATGCCCTTTGTAAATTGAACAGATTTCTGGTACTTTGCATCAGCACCCCTTTTGGCTGACTAATACAGGGTAGAAGCTTACAGTTGGTCAAATCAAAGCCCTAATATTAACATAATTTAATCAAAGCCATCTCAGCTGAATCTAATACAATCAAAGGATATCATGCCCATAGGAAAGACCAGTTTACAAACATAATCAAATATCTATTTTTGGAATTCATAAATAATACTCAACTGCTACAGTGTTTAAGAATTCTAGTTCCCTGACAGCAGTTCCCACAGTACTATCTTACCTACAGAGAAGAGCAACCACAGAGCTCTTCAGGGATGATGGAATTAGTCTCACAAATTTATTCTTCACAGTCCTGGTGAAAAGTGCATCTTCTGGATATTCCTGGGGTGGGTGGGCAGGTCTTAAATAGTGAATCCTTTCTAGCATTCCAGTCTCTCTAAGCCTTTAGATCACCTCATCTACAATATACCAGGGTAAATTGGACACCTCAACCTCAGGCATTGCAGGCCATCTTTTGGTCCATGTTTCAGCCAGCTACCCGAACAAACTGTTAGAGCCCGTTCTAACTCCTTGAGCTACAACACTGAATCCAGAATCTCGGCTTAGCAGGCCCATATCAATAGATTCAGCCTGATCCAACTTTATATTCCTTCCACCATTATCCCATACCCTTAATATCCCTTCCCACACATATTCCCACTGATTTCTGTCTATATAAATTAGAAATCTCATGCAGTTCTTTTTATTAGTATAGTGTACTTCCTCATAGGTCACATTTTGTACTTCACATTTGGGGGCTTGTGATTTTAGTCTTGTTATAGGTCCAGAAGAGAAGAGGTGAAGATGAGTGAGGAGAAGAATTAGAAGTATCTTGCAAGCCAATTATATCAGGGCATTCCGTTGCAGCTTCATCTGGTGAGACAGGGTTAATCTCTTCAGGTGGAGGTTGGATGCAAACTCCTAATGGCAGGGTGGAGGTTGGTTGATGGTTTCTTAAGGGCAGGGAGGAGACTCCTTGGGGCAGGCTGGAGATTAGGTAGTGCAGGCTTGAGGTTGGGTGGTACCCTCCTCAAGACAGGTTGGAGGTCAGGACTCCTGGGACAGGTTGGAGTTGAGTGATGCATTCTTGACATTGGGTGGTCTCCTCAGGGCAGACCATTACATGTTTATCTGGCAAAGTCTCAGCAGAATTTAAGGTTTCAATGTCTCCACCTCTATCATCATCAACCTATATGTCTCCCTCCCAATCCTCAGGATTCCAGCTTCTTTCCAATCAATGCCCTCACTTTAACAGCAGACACCCTACAAGGTTGGGATTTTAGTTTCCATGGTAAATCTGATACTTAAATAATGAGACTCTGAGCATGGTTTTCAGAGATCTCAAGTTTGCAGCTGCACAAAACAAGATTTTCTTTCAGAGCACACATAAAAACTTTCACGTCATTCATGTGGCACTTAAGTTGCAAATTTGAAGCCTTCAGCTCAATCCTTTCTTTTGTAACTGTATTCAGCATATTTAGGAACAGCCAGCCAACATCACTCTACCTTTTAACGCCACAAAACTACATTAAGGTGTTAAAAACACTCTCACCCAGATCCTTGCCTCTTATAAGCATGGAAGTAATCATATCCAGTAGTGATATTTTACCTATCTCTATTGACAACTCATGCCATGGACTGTCAGTGGCCTCTTGATTATTGGAAACAGAGTCCTTAGTGCCCTTGAATCTGATCACAGTAGAAAGCCAATTGCAAAAATCCCAGAACCAATTTATAAATTCCATTTTTAAGATTCTGTTTCTCAAGAACCACTCCTGCTACCAAGCTATATTAGTTGCAGTTCTCTGGAGAAACAGAACTGACAGGCGACATCTGTAAATAGTATGAGATTTTATAAAATTTTCTCATGTGACCATGGGAATGCACAAGTCCAAATTCCATAGGGCAAGCTGCAAACCAGAGGCTCTGAAGAAGGTCTTTGATGAATTTCCCAGAAGATGCTGTCTGTCTGAAGTAGAGTTGGGACATCTTTCTCAATGCTGAAACCACTTCTTTTAAGGCCTTCAACTGATTAGATGAGATGTCACTCATTACTGATGGCAATCTCCTCAGTTGATTATAGATGTAACCAGCCATATATGTAATCAATTCATGGATGATTAAAGTCCATGAAACGTCCTTGTATTACAATGAGCCCAGTGCTTACTTAACCAAACAGCTGGGCGCCATAACCTGGCCAAGTTGACACATTAGCCTAAACATCACACCACCCTATTATTAACACCTTGTATTAATGTCATACATTTGTTATAATTCAAGAAAGAACATTCATATTCTTGTGCTATTAACTATAGTCCATCATCTATAATAGGGTTCACTGTGTTATAGAGCTATATGTATTATCTTTTAATTTTTATTCTAGTAACATAATCGACCTAAATTTTCCTCTTTTAACCACATTCACCTATATAATTCAGTGCTGTTAATTACACTCACAATTGTGTGCTACCATCACCACCATCTATTCCCAAACCTTTAAAATGAAACTGAATAGAAATTCTGTAAAAAATTAAGCATCAGCAACCCATTCTCTAACTCCAACCCATGCCCTGGTAACCTATATTCTAGATTCTAACTCTATGAGTTTGCTTATTCTAATTAGTTCATATCAATGAGACCACACAATATTTGTCCTTTTGTGTCTGGCTTATTTCATTCAGCATAATGTCCTCAGGGTTCATCCATGTTGTTGCATGCATCAGGACTTCATTTCTTTTTACAGCTGAGTAATATTCCATCATATGTGTATACCACATTTTGTTTATCCATTTATTGGTTGATAGACACTTGGGTTGCTTTCATCTTTTGGCAATTGTGAATAATGCTGCTATGAACATCAGTGTGCAAATATCTGTTTGAGTTCCTGCTTTCAATTCTTCTGAGTCTACACCTGGTAGGGCCTGCCACATTATGTGGTAATTCTATACTTAACTTTCTGAGGAGCTGTCAAACTGTCTTCCACAGCTTACATTCCCACCAGCAATGAATGAGTGTTCCTATTTCTCCAAATTCTCTTCAACACTTGTAATTTTTTGTTTTTTAAATAGTAGCTGTTCTAGTGGGTGTGAAATTATATCACATTGTGGTTTTTATTTGTATTTTCCTAATAGCTAATCATGTTGAGTATCTTTTCACATGCTTTTTAGCCATTTGTATATCTTCTTTGTAGAAATGTCTATTCAAGTCTCTTGACCATTTTTGAATTGGGTTGTTTGTCTTTTTGATGTTTAGTTGTAGGATTTCTTTATATATTCTCCACATTAAACCCTTATCAGATATGTGGTTTCCAAATCTTTTCTCCCATTGACTAGGTGTCTTTTCGCTTTTTGTGACAAAGCCCTTTGAGGTACAAAAGTTTTTAATTTTGAGGCAGTTCCATTTATCTATTTTTACTTTTGTAGACTTAACTATTTTCACACTTTTTAGACTCTTCTAAGCCCCCAATCATGAATATTTTGTCTCCTAGACTGTCTGCACCCCAGTCATTAAGCACCTTGAAGACAGGGACTTAGTATATCTAACACAAAAATGGCAATGGAGTTTTATTTTTGAGTACAAACCCACTGAATGGTAGTGGTTACCTGGAACACTGAGGATGACCATGATCCTGGGAAGATGGAGGTATACAGCAGCCACCCAGCTCTAGTCTGTATTAGTCAGCCAAAGGGGTACTGATGCAAAGTACCAGAAATCTGTTGGCTTTTATAAAGGGTATTTATTTGGGGTAGAAGCTTACAGTTACAAGGCCCTAAAGAGTCCAACTTAAGGTACAATAAGAGGTACTTCCTCACCCAAAGTCTGTTGCAACATGTTGAAGCAAGATGGCAGGCGATGTCTGCTAGGGTTCAGCCTTCCTTTTTCCTCTTTTTTTTTTTTTTTTTTTTGTTAAAGATTTATTTATTTACTTTATTTATCCCTCCACCCCCCGAGATAGTTCTTTTGTCTGTCTGCTAATTGTATGCTTGCCTTCTCCAGGACAGCCTGAGCCACATCCACTCCCCATGGGCTGTGGTGTCTGCTTGCTTATGGCATCAGCTCATTGCAGTGGGCAGCAGCAACTGCTTGTCTTCTTTTAGGAGGCACTGAGACCCAAACCTGGGACCTCCCATGTGGTAGGCGGGTGCCCAACTTGTTGAACCACATCCACTTCCCTTCGTCTTTCCTCTTAAGGCTCCATGGTCCCAGCTTCTTCTGATCTCAGCTGTATGCTGGCATAGAGCTTGTCTCTCTTCCTCTGGGGCTCATTTCTTTCTGGGTTCAGCTGCTCTGTTCTCTTCACAAGGTCAGCTATAAACTATCAGGCTCATCTCTCTTCCCAGGGCTGCAGGATCCTCTGTGTATCTTCTCTGTGTATCTCCCTCCGTGTGTTCTTGACTGAGTGTCCATTTATATAGCCTACCAAGGGGGGCAGGGACTCAACCCTGCATGCCCTAATGAGGTTGTAGCCATTGGGTAATTTGATGTAATTATGAATTCCAAAAATATATATTGGATTATGCTTGTAAACTGGTCTGCTAATCTGGGCATGATTAAGTTATGATTACAGCGATCACTGGACCATGACAATAGGGCATTGAGCCCCATCCCTTGGTGGGTGGGAAATAAAATATAAAAGGCATGGCAAAGAGAAGGTTTGATGTTGGAGTCTTGAGCTGGAACCCCAGGAAGTAAGAGAGCTTGGAGAGAAGGCCCTGGAAGAGAGACAAGCTATTTGCCTAATAGTCTACAGCTGGCCTTGTGCAGGAAACAGAGGAACTAAGCCCAGAAAGAAACACAGCCCCAGGAAGAGAGGAACCCAAGAAGCCTGAACCCTGTCAAACACTGGCAGCTGTCTTGCTCCAACACGTGGCAATGGACTTTGGTGAGGGAAGAAACTTACGCTCTATGGCCCATAACTGTGAACTTCTACCCCAAATAAATACCCTTTATAAAGACCAACTGATTTTCTGGTATTTTGCATCAGTACCTCTTTGGCTGACTAATACAGAGGTGATTGAATCAAAGCCCTAATCTTAGCAATTTATTCAAAGTCATCTCAGCTGAATCTAATACAATCAAAGGATATCACACCCAAAGGAACAGACCAGTTTACAACCATAATCAATATCTCCTTTTTGGAGTTCATAAATAATATCAAACTACCACAAGCCCCATAGGAAAGATTAATTAATCATCATAATGGTTCATCAGCATTTTCCTGGTGAGCCATCATCCTGGCAGAGAGCTGCTAGGTTTTCTTGCATAACAAAAACAAGACCTCAGGCATTTCTGTGGGAGCTCTTGCTATCCTTCCCTATGTTCCTTATTGCAGCTCTCCGCATCAACTCCTGTCAGACCTGGACCCTTATCACGGCCATTTGGCTGGCTCCAGGGTCACTTTATATGGTAACCAGGATGACACTCATCAACTTCCTGTGCCTTGTCTAACATATGTGAGACAGTATATGAATTTTCTAGATCTCTTTGGCTGATTTGAGTACTTTATTTCTTCCACTTCCATGCAAAAGCCTTTTGAAGAACCCATCACTGAGTTAAGATCCCCTCCCAGAACTAGATGGAAGAGTGAGACACATCAGAACTCCGTCCCTGCACAGAAGCTTTGAACAACCAGCAAGAACAGTTGCCAGCACTGCATTTCCAGTTTTTTGGCTACATCGCAGGAAGGAATTCAAAGACATGCCAGGCTAAGCAGGCAAATAAAGGGTTTATTGAGAAATGAGAGAGAGCAAGAGTACACACTCGAGATTTGAGTGCAGGCGTGTTTTAGGGTGAGATGTATTCTGGGGCTAGGGCTGCTATACTAAGGCTGGCTTTTCCTCTTCCCCCTTCCCCATGTTAAGGAGAGAGCTTAGCTATTTGTTGCCCTGATTGGTTGCTTTTCAGCCTTCCTATTGGTTTATACTATAGATTACTCAGGTTGTACCTGTTAGCTTTCAGGGAACCAATGGGAAGGCCTTCCTGTTTGGAGTTATCCGGTGCTTTTTTGAGCCTGGGAGTTTCAACCCGGACCTTGTGACTAGGTTCTTGGTGGGCTTTTCAGCCTTATGGCTGTCGTCCATCGGGGATCTCGGGGCAGGGTCTCAGCTGTGATGTTCCTGCTTGGTTCTGACCAGCTGCTTTCCCTCCTTTCTTATACTAGCTTGCCGCAGACCTGGCAGAAACATCTGCCTCAGGGGTCGAGAAAAGAGTTAAAGGACTGCAGTAACAGGGCAAGCATCTAATCAAGAAAAAGATTTCTTAAAACCAGTAAGGGGAAGGAAATGTGGGCTCCGGCGGGGTGGTGGTTCCTTTGTCCCTGCTGAGCTGGCGCGGGTGGGGGCGTCAAGGCAGGTGAGGAAGCCGACCAGGAGATGGAGCAGGTCCCACCTGTGACCTACGGTCCCCGCCTCATCCCCCAAGGATGTGGTCGAATCACAGCCGAGGTGATCGAGCACCCGGAGTGTCCGGCGCTTGTGGACTTCGGCAGCCAGGAGGCCGTCACGCGGCTGCAGAAAGCCATCGCCTTTGCCTACCGGCTCCGCGCCGTGGACATGGCGGGAGTGGAGCCCATGGAGTTGGTACTAGAGGACAGATGCCTACGCCTGAGAGCAGATAATGTGGCAAAAGGCAACTGTGCTGAAGAACTACTACAAAACTCCCATCGCAGAGGAGTATTTTGTGGCACCCCCTGGTAATATGGCTTTGCCAAAGTTGGATGAAGAACTTCCCACATGGCTGGATAACTATTCTGGGAAGGGAATAATTGGTTATTTTTTAGTAACTGACTCTTCTGAAGACAAAATTGGGAAAGATCTGGTCAAAACAAGGCAATGAGTTTTATGGAAATAAAAGGCATTATCAGCTTCCCAGGAACTGGATCAAGAACTCACCTATAGACCTATCTGCTATGGAAGACTTTCTCTCTTCACTTCTCCCCCAAAAGACTATTAAACTTCATTTATGTGATAAAAAACAAAACAAAACAAAAAAAACAGTAGGGGGAAGCAGATGTGGCTCAAGTGATTAGGCTCCCGCCTACCATATGGGAGGTCTCTGGTGCGGTTCCCGGTGCCTCCTAAAGAAGACAGTGAGCTGGCACAATGGGCAGGCACAGCAAGCTGATGCAACAAGATGACACAACAAGAGACACAAAGACAAACAATGAGAGACACAACAAAGCAGGGTACCAAAGTGGCTCAAACGATTAGGTGCCTCCCTCCTGCATTGGAGGTCCCAGGTTTGGCTCACAGTGCCTCCTAAAGAAATGTGGAACATGAACAGGCAAAGCAAATGCAAACAACGAGGGAGTGGGGAGAAATAAAAAAAAAAATAAATAAAAAATAAATAAATAAATAACACACAAAAAAAACAGTAGGATCTCATGGTACCTTGGCTGGCCCTTCCCCCCATCCCCATCAGCTTGGTGCAGAGCTGCCTGCACACTCAGTGCAGATCCCTGGTCCCAGTTCCAGAGGGAGCAGAGTGGTCCCCATGTTCATGCTGGGAGCATGTATGCCTGGCCCAATCTATCTGGTGGTGGCTTGAGGGACTTGTCATCCCAGAAATTGCTGGGTGTGTAGAAGACAGAGAGCCCTCTTACAGAACACTGTGGGAGAGGGGTTAAGTAGAGCTCCCTGGGACAAGGACATACAGCTTGGGGCTATAGGACATATATGCCAGACCTTGAGGAAACTGTTAACTAGGGAAGAGGGGACATTTGTGATTATGTAAATAGGGGAATTCCTCGGCTTCCCAGACTAGGGGCTTGTGCAGAAAAGATCAGAAGGGACCCTGTGCTTTGGCCTGGGGCTATTCTTATACAATCCATTATAAGGATAAACCCTGAAGGAGAGCACCTGCACAGGTCCTTCTGCAAAGACTGGGAAAGGTGTTTTCTTGTTTTTTCATTCTTTTGTTGTTGTTAGCTCCTGGCTTTCAAGAAAAACTCAGTCGTAGCATTAGGTGGATAAGTTTAAAGAACAGATGGTGCAGTCTAAATTGCAGTGATAACACATTAAAATATCAAAATGTCCAGTTTCCAACAAAAAGTTTCAAAATATACAAAGAAACAGGAAGTGATGACCCAGGCAATAGAGAAGAGTAAAGCATTAGAAACTATCAATGAGGAGGAACAGACCTGGACATACCAGACAAAGACTGAAAAATGGTCCTAAATATGCTCAAAGAGCTAAGGGAAAACATGGACACGAGGACAGAGTGTAGTGAGGAAAGACCAATCTACCAAAACAATGAGGCCACTTGATTACATATGCCATATTAAAATCACATGTTAGAATGTAAACATCAAACCATAAACAGTACAGGAATTTTGAGAAAGGAAAATCAAACTCTCTGTGAACCTGGATACTTGGGGAAGGCCAGAAAGTCACTTGGGCGGAGTCGCCTACACGGGTGATCTTCTAAAGAAGAGAGGCAGGTGGACATTTGGCTGCTTGTGCAGTCTTCAGCTAATCATTCTGGTACTTTCCAGCTGGGGGTAATATTGGGCCCATTTTGTTTTTCCGCACCAGATGTTTACATGTGGTTAAATATAATCTCCAGAGACTGTTATTAACTTTAGACATATACAACTCCTCCTACATAACCTTCAACCTGTTACAAGGAAAGATTTGCTTCTTGGAGCTATAGAAGTTTATCAGAATAAAAAAAATTAGATAAAATGTTTTCACATTGTATTTGGCCCATTACAAAATATTTCTGCTGATCTCCATTTTCATGGAGCATGATTATTTTCTTCCAATTTATTGATATGAAATGTCAGGATGTCTTCCTGGCTCAGGTTTTTCCCTCCCAATTACCAAATAAAGCAACTTGCCCCTTCTGGTTCAGAATAACAGTAGTAATTAGGTCATAGGGCATATCACTATGGAAGTAAAAATTCAAATGAGTATCTTTGAAGCACTTCCTCAGTATACTCGGGGGTTGGGTTTGTGGAAAACACAAGGGCTTAAAAGGCAAAGGTTTGATCCTCAACAGTACTGCTTGAACCTGGAAACAGAACTGTCACCAAGTGCTGCTGTGCCCAGAGATCCTTGTTTTGAGTGACAGCACACAGGAGGGAGGGGAGGAACAAAGTACATCTGAGAAACTTTGTGTCATTAAATCAACTCAGCAAGTTCCTAGATAATGGTCAGGGAATAGTTTTGATGTGTCCCCTTGTGGGGAATGCCTCTGTTGGTCTTCCTCACGTATTTCCATATACATGGAGACATCTACAGAGGCTGGAATAAAGGAGAGGAAACTAGGGACTAAACAAATAAGGGACTTTGCATTCAAACACATCTAAGATGACTGGACTTGACTGGTGGTGGAACTAACCAGTTATTATTGTCGTTTATTGGAAACCTCCAAACCAAGTTTCTCCATGCAAGAGAATAATGTTCTGCCACTCAACTTCCAGTAAAGTTGGTCAAGCAGAAATTACTTTAGTGATTGTTATGTACATCATGTTCTTTTTGCCATGACAACTGTGTGCTCATTTAGTGATTTTCTGACAATTGCTATCATTTGAAATAGAATCATTCATACAGGCAGTTTGCTATTCTGATGGATGGATGGAGTTATAAATGTTAGTGGAGTATATTTCACTTTGATAAGATTGATCACATATAATGAGTTACTTACTATATGTTGGGCTCTCACTCTTCTAAGCACTTTACCTTATGAGATGGGATAGGTACTGTTATTATCCTATTATACCATTGACAAACTGAAACACAATGAGGTTGAGTAACGCGTCACACAGTTTGTAAGCGATAAGTTAGAATTTGAGCTCAGGCAGTCTGACCTGTGAGACCAGTCTTTTTGGCCTGGAGGGGTTTAAGAGAAACAGATTTAGAAGATAATTGTAAGACGAAGACTCAGAGGTTTTGAGAAATCTCAAAATGATTACTGTCCCAAAAATATGTTATAAACTTAAATTATTTATAAAAGGAGAAGTTCCTAAAGAATAAAGGTAGTTAATAAATTAGAAGGGTAAGCAGGATAAGAGTGGACTTATTCAGGAATCAGCATAACCTTTATGATTTGGTAGTTATTTAATCAGCTGCTGAGTCGCTATAAGCAGTCAAATTAAATGCATATTTTATTAAAAAGTAAAAATTGAAAGTATTATCTTTTTAAAATCAATTTTATTGAAATGTATTCATAAACCATACAATCTATTTAAAGTGTACAATCAATGGCATTTGGCATAATCACAGAGTTATGCATTCATCAGTTTAATCAATATTAGAGCATTGAATGAGTATTATCTTAAGTGTTACTCATATCTTTATCAGAGGAGTTCAGGCTAGTTCTCTTTCCATGGAGGCTGTGTGGAAGGAGATCCAGCTGGGAGGCTAGAGTCTGCCATTTGGAGATGTTAATATCTAAGAGGCCTTGGAAATGGCAAGGACCACTTGCTGTTTCACTTAAAGAGTAGAATAAGGATGGCTACTGTGTTTTGAGTGCTGGTTCTTGCCCAGTACTTTGTTTTACACACATTGCCCTTATTATTCACAATTCTCCTGTGAAGTAAAGATCCTTGTCCCTATTTTACAGATTGGGAAAGTGTGTCCAAAGCAATACAGCTAGGAAGCAGTGGATTAGAACAGACGGCTGCCTCAGTCAATCCCAAGGATGAAATAACCAGTTTGCATTTGACAGGACAAGAGTTCAAAGATCTTTCTCGATAGCTGTAGTGATAGATTTGTGCTAAGGCGTACCTTTGAAAATGCCTGACTGGGATTAGGGGTACAAACAGCAAACAGGGGAACATCCTCATGGATAACTGTTACCATTCCTTCAGAGCCTAAACCCACTTTGCCTGAGGAGACAGAAAGCTCTTTCTGGTAGTTTCATATAGATATATTAGATATTAGAATATTATCTGAAATTAAAATATAATTATAATATATAATTATAGTTAGATTTTAACTAAAAAATGATACAGATAATTCATATTCATTTTTGAGGTATTAGACAAATAAGCAAAAAAGGGAAAAAATACAAATCACTGGTCTTCCCACCAACCAGAGATAAACACAGTTAATATTACATTGTACATCCTTCAAGACTTATTCCCCCACACACACACATTAAAATGTACTGTTTTATATTGCCTTTTTCTTGCAATAATATCAGACTGGAACCTTGGGGATCTGTTGGGGATTGAATCATGTACCCCACAAAAGACACATTCAAGTCTTAATCCGCGTTCCTTGGGAGTGAACCCATTTGTAGAGAGGATCTCTGAAGATGTTATTATTCAAGGTGTGGCCAAACTGAATGAGGTGAGCCTTCATCCACATGACTGGAGTCTTTATTAGGCAGAAGAAATTCAGAGGCAGGCAGTCAGAGACGACCACAAAGGAGACAAGGAGGCAGATCACCATGGGACAGAGGCAGCGATGCAGGCCAAGGCGGAGTGTCACCTTCTCACCAAAACAGCACAGACCCCGAGAGAAAGCGAGGTGGTGGAGACCTTGGTTTTGGACTTCTAACCTCCAAATCTTTGAGACAATAAATTCCTGTTGTTAAGCCAACCCTTTGTGTGGTATTTGTCATAGCAACCCTGACAAACTCAGACAGGATCCATTAAAAAGGTACAGAATTTTATTCAATTTATTAATCCATCATGGTTTGGTGTTTAGGGAATATACAAAAGTGCACAACCACGTTCCTGATATAAAACCCTTTTATGACAGTCAAAACCTGGAGGCATTGGACATATTTATTTTGGGGGGAGTTGGAAAAGATTATAAGATTTTAAGGAACTTTTTTTTTTTTTTTTTTTTTAATTTTTACCGGGAGGTCCCGGGGATCGAACCCAGGTCCCTCCATATGGGACGGACACCCAACCATTTGAGCCACATCCGCCACCTTAAGGAACTTTTAAATTGAGGCATTACTAATACAATCCATATCCTTAAAGCAATTAAAAAAAAAAAAGTTTATTTATTTCTCCACGGCCCCGCCCCCCCCCATTGTTTTTGTACTTGTTGCCTACTCTCTGTGTCCATTTGCTGTGTGTTCTTCTGTGTCTGCTTGTCTTCTCTTTAGGAAGCACCAGGAATGGATCCTGAGACTTTCCAGAGTGGGAGAGAGGCGCTCAATTTCTTGTGCCACCCCACCTCAACTCCCTGGTCTGCTGTGTCTCTTATTGTCTCTCCTCTGTGTCTCTTTTTGTTGCATCATCTTGCTGCGCCAGCTCTCCACGTGGGCCAGCACTCCATGCAGGTCAGCACTCCACGCAGGTCAGCTCTCTGCTCGGGCCAGCTTGCCTTCACCAGGAGGCACTGGGAATCAAACCCTGGACCTCTGATCTGGTAGAAGGGAACCCAATCTCTTGAGCCACATCTGCTTCCCTTAAAGCAATTTTAAAACAAACAAAAACAAACAAACAAACAAAAAAACAATACAAGCGAACAAAAAAGCAAAGAAAGATAAAGACTGGGAAGAATGGTTTAAACAAAGAAGACTAACAAAGGCTAAAACAAATAAGTGATTGCCAGAGTAAAACGTTAATATTTCCTATCCCAGGTCTGGCCATTTTATTTTTAATCTTAAATGATGATGATGATGATGATAATGAATAGTTGTATTCTACTGAGATCATGTCAGGAGCTAGGTATGAACTGAGCTCTTTACATACATACCTTTTTTTTTTTAGGAGGTACCGGGGATTGAACTCAGGACCTCGTACATTGGAAGCTGGTGCTCAACCACTTGAACTATGTCCCCTCCCCCATACATACCATTCTTATCTTTTGCAAATACTTATCTCACTCTTATTTTGGAGCAACCTTTAGTGAGTAAGAGCTAAGTATTCTTCTTTTCAAGGTAAGAAGAAAACTTACCCTCAGAATGACCTTTTTAAAAAATCAGAGACCTTTTCTTCTCCCTTGTTTTAGTCTCTTCAGTTAAGCCCAACATCCTTCAGAAAAATGATTTACTTTGGTAAGTGAACAGTGCTCTGAATAGTGAGTCCAACAACCAGCTGAGCTGAGGTTGGTTCCCTACCTTCAACCCAGCTCTGACTCTGGCAAATTTATAAATTCACCAAATGTTAAAGGGATCAAACCCTGAAAATACGGAAAGAAAATGGGGATTATTTTCCTTGCCTTGCTTGGTAACTGTCATGTTTTCATTTTTCAAATAATGCAATCAGCAAACTCAGGAATGACAAATTTCAAAAGAGAGACTGTTGATAATGATTGCTTTATTTTTTTTAATTTTTTGTGTTCTTTGTCACTCCTAAACATTTATTTTTAAACTAGAATAAATGTTAAGTCACTCTTTTCAATGTTTATGTAGCATCAACTCTAAGGGACCTGCAGAACATATATTTTAGATATGCCTATACTTTATTCCACAAAAGAACTTGTTAACAAAACATGAGCTATCCATCCCACCTAACCGATTGATTGGTAGAGGGGAACTAACTACCTTGTGTAAAATTAAAAAGGGAAATTTTTGTTATAATAAAATACAAATTAATGCAGTTCACTGCCATTCCCCACTCAGGGGAAGCCCAGTGCCATCTCTTTGTAACACCAGGGCCTAGCACAGAGTCTTACTAAGCTCCCACATGCTGAATAGAATGTTCATTCGTATTTTTCTGTAGCTATGATTGCAATCAGTCTTGCAATGGCAATATTGTGAATGGGGCCACAACGCTCTGAATGAAACCCTAAACTTACGACCTTCTGCACTGAAATTTGGACAGCACTTTAGATTTTCCTAATACGAGGGGGATATCTTTTCACCTCTGTTGAACAGAGATAAGCATGCTTAGCGCTGTGGTGTGGCCAGTTATGGGGTGAAGTATTTGTAGCTTGGCTGTCAAGCAGTGCCTAAAGGAAGAGCATTAGTACATTTGTTATTTTTCCTGTGGGTGTTTGGGAAACCTGTCTACATAAAATTGATGGACTGAGGGGAGAAGAGGAAGGGTGTTTTCTTTCAGGGAATCTGTTTAAGGAAAACGCAGCCCACAGCAGTGCACTGCAAAAGACAAAGGCTCCCACTATCATGTACACAGAAACTTTTTTATTGAGAACCAAATTACCATAGTTATATACCCAACAAAATGAACTGCCTCTCTTTAGAGACAACAACAAACTCTCAAGATGAAGACTAGACACGTATCAACTCAGGACTCCGACATAGACACAACAGCCTGCCTCAGGTTGAAAATGCACACCCTTCAGGAACACGAAGCCGACTGCCTAGCTGAAGAAATTCCTTTGGCAAGACAAAGGCATGGGAAAAACAAAACGGCAAACAAAACAAAAGACAATTCAGGATCTGGGGAGTTTAAACATTAAACAAGCTAATATTTATAAAGCATTTGGCACATAGTAAATGGTAGTTAAGTTGTAGTTATCACTGTTATTACTACTGAGAATGGGAGAGAAAAGAAAGCAGGAAAAAGAAGTCGGAAAATGACTACAATTAGGTGATCTGGGTAGGTGAAGACCGAAAGCTTCCTGGGATGGAGTCTGGGAGAGAATATGTATTAGTCAGGGCTCTCTAGGGAAACAGAATCAACAGGAGATATCTGTAAATAGTGTTGAAGCAGGCTAGATAGGGAACCTGGCAAAAAACTCACATGAACATCAATACCCCCAAGATGGCTGCTGGAAGACTCTTGCGAGAAATCCTATTCGGAACAAGATTTGTTCCGGAAGCCAGGAAAAGCCCCAGATAGTCTCCAGGGGCCTTATCATTGGGCCCTCCTGGGGGATTGATGGGTGGGGTAATCAATCAAAATAGCGAACAGCTCGGACTCCTCCCATGTCATTAGCAAAGGGGCGGAATAATTAATAGTTTAAAAAGCAGGCGCGTCACTGGCTCCGCGTCCCAGCTCTCCAAGCATCCGCGCCGCCACTCCTGGCCCAGTTTTCAACAGACCTCATCAAAATGCCATCTCAAATGGAACATGCCATGGAAACTATGATGTTTACGTTTCACAAATTTGCCGGGGATAAAGGCTACTTAACAAAGGAGGACTTGAGAGTACTCATGGAAAAGGAGTTCCCTGGATTTTTGGAAAATCAAAAAGACCCTCTGGCTGTGGACAAAATAATGAAGGATCTGGACCAATGTCGAGATGGCAGAGTGGGCTTCCAGAACTTCTTTTCACTAATTGCTAGGCTCACCATCGTGTGCAATGACTATTTTGTAGTACACATGAAGCAGAAGGGAAAGAAGTAGGCAGAATTGAGGAATTAATTTCCCCACCCTCCTAAGAATTATCCTAAAAGTCACTTAAGGAATCTGCCCCACAGCTTCCCTCTGCATAATGATTTCATAACAGATCAGAGCCCTTAGAAAATGTACAAATAAAATCCAACTCCCATTGACGGGGAGAGGAAGAAAAGGCAGTTAAATGCCAGATAAGCGTCTGATTTTATATTGTTTGCATTCTCTTGCCCTCAATAAACAAATTCCTTTTTTAATTAAAAAAAAAAAAAAAAAAAAGCAAGTGCAAAGTCTGAACTGGCCCCTCTCTTGCCTTTTGACCTCTGTTCTTGCCTTCTGTGCCCTGCTCTCGCCGTGTCCCTCCCCTTATGGATCAACACGCAAGTAAAACCTGGGCATTTATAATCTATTATGGGCAATTGTATTCTGTAAATCAGCCCTCTTTATCACTCTTCAGCTCCTTCCTCTTTCTGGGACTCATGATCTGTTATTTTCTCCCTTTTCTCTTCCCTCCCTACCTTAACAAATTACTGATCTAGTCAACGTGGCTTGCTCTTGAAATTCATTTCTTACAGTTTAGTCAAGAACCTAGACAAAATCCAGCAACAGTATGAGATTTTATAAGAGTCTTTCAAGGACTGTGGGGATGCACAAGTCCAGGTTCCACAGGCAGGCTGCACGCCAGGGGCTCTGATGAAAGTCCAATGAAGGTCCTTGATGAGTTTCCAGGAGACGTTGGCTGTCCAAAAACGAGCTGGGAAATTCTCTCTGAATGCTGAAATCACTTCCCCTTTTAAGGCATTCAACTGATTGGATAAAGCATCACTCATTGCTGACAGCAATCTTCCTGGTTGATGCAGATGTAATCAGCCATCTATGTAGTAAACCCACTGATGACTAAAGCCCATAAATGTCCTTGTATTACAATTAGCCCAGTGCTTGCTTGACCAAACAACTGGGCACAGTTGCCTGGCCGAGTTGACACATTAGCCTAACCATCACAGAATACTAGCCTAAAAAGCCAGTCCTGCCTCTGTCACAATCTTGCTGTTACCTTGGGCACTTGCCTTCAATAACAGGTAACAGAGGATCCAAGTTCTGTGTTCTCGGGGTGACTTGTTCTCGGGGTGACTTCATCACAGTCCATACGTTAAGGAGCTCTCAGATTTCTGTATATTTTAGAGCCTTGCACCTTCCATTTGAAAATTAGTGCGAATGACCTAAGTAAGTGTTCCTCAAACTTAAGTAATGTATGGCATCCTTTTAAAGGAAAAGATTTATTACATTCTCCCAGTATTGACTAACTTATTTTGAATATGATGTTACTTAAAAATAAACAACCACCACCAAAAAAAAAAAGTACAAACTTCTTAAAGTTGTTCAACTATACAGCCCAAATAAATTGACAAACTAAATATAAATGAAATAAACATTAAGGACATTAATTGGATGGGAAGAATGATGCTTTTTGAGGCCAAGTTGCTGTTCCCATCATGAATTTAGAGCCTTCACCCATTCAGTTCTCTCTCCATTTTTCTTTGAACTGCTGGGAAACTTGTTATGTGTTGACTTTTAGCATAAATGCATTCATTGTGCATTAGGCTTTCCTCTTTCATATTAGTCTACCAAAATTAATGTTGATACTATTTAGCAGCAACAAAAACAGACTCAAACATTGAAATTGTGTAGCACTACACAGGTTTGAGGTGTCCTAACAGATGATCCAGAATATCCTCCTATTAATTTTTTAGATTATTATTGGAATAAAAACACAAAACTTTAAATTTTTCTTTAAAAATATGTGATCTTTAGAATATGTCTCACCATGGTTTGAGGAGCACTGAGCTAGGTGATCCTTGGGATCTTCTTAACTCTCAAATTCTATAAACTCTATTTCCTACTCTTATGAAGTTTATTCCTGATGGTACTTAACTCATAGTAGGTGCTAAATTCAATATTGGTTTAAATTGATTACACTTTGGTACATAAAATTATTCAATCTAATCTTTTTTAAAAAGCAGAGGTTTTTATCTGCATAATTTTCTAGTACAGTTCTTATTAATGCTACATAAAATCAACCTAATAACATTATGCAAATCTGTTCGAATACGCCCTTCTAGCACACAGTGTAAATTATACACTAGAGACTAACAATATGCTGGAAAGGTATGCCTATATCCCGTTCTCAGAGAATTATTGAGCCTTGACAGCCTAGATGGCCATGCTTTATATCATAAGCCATCCCTGCACTCCTCTCTTCCTAAGCCACAGCTCATGAGACCAGGGGTGGGCACCTCTCCAATCTAGAGTCTGCTGGGCAACCTCTTACATTTGTTTCAAAAATATGATGTGGCAACTTACCAGTTAAATATGGAAGCAACTTACCAGCTAAAGCTGGGAGCTGCAGCTCAAAGTTCATAAGGTAGGACCAAGGAGAGAAAGCCCTATGGGTGCAGGCTGAAAGAGGGAGAGCAGTACACATTAGTTGGTGGTGGTACAGAAAGCAGCAGCCATGTGGGGATAGCTGAGTCACCTTAATGCTGGAGCTATGGGCAAGCATCCAGCAACCCGCATGGAAGCTCCAAGAGCCACCTCAAATGCTATACTGTCCTGTAGCCCCAGTCTTTGTGTGGTCCAACACTATTACAGTTCCACTTCTTGGATTACCTTGGACAAACAACTAACATCTCTATGCTGCAGTTTTCTCAACTATAACATGGAGATAATAGAATCAACTTCACAGAGTTGGTATAAAGATTAAATGAGGAAAGTGCTTAGAACCATGCTTAGCACATAGTGTGCACTCAATAAATGTTAACTCTGATCATAAATGCTATTTTCATATTACACTGTTTATGACATTTACAGTAAATATTTGAACTAGTTAGAATGGGTCTCCATTTCTTACAGTAAAATTGCAGTAAACCAAGCAGGTGTTGTTGCCGTAGTTTTCCTTTTGAGTTTCCTGGAGCTTAAGAAAGAAAAGATTTCTGAAAAGTTGGTCATCTAGCATTGGATTAATAGACACATCTCTCATTTTTAGTAACTCATTTTGTCCCTTTGATAAAATTAGACAGTGATTTCTTATAATGGCTCAGACTTAAGGAAAGGTCAAAATTGAGAATGCCAAATTAAATGTAGGAACCAGTGAAATTTAGACTTTTTAAGACTCAACTAATTTTAGACTAATTGGGTAAGCTAAGTCCTGAGAAGTTCAAGTTCAGAACCATGGGTCCTCTAGGCGAGGATGGAAAGATTCCAGTCAGGGGAAGGGGAATGAAGGGAGCAATATGTAGAAGGAGCCAAAGAACCGGCTAAGGAATGGGGAAAGAATTATCCCTGCCCTACAAAATATATGATTTTTTTTCTATTTTATGCTTTAAGTCTTTTTTCCCCAAATTTCCAATTCATTCTACAGGGAAATAATTTTCCCTACCTCTGAGTCTTGTTTCTGAACAAACAATGGAAATCAGAGAAAATGCAGGGCCAGAGCCCAGCACATGGTGGGTACTCAGTAAACATTTGTTCATCTGAACTGAGCATTAAATCTACTTTACAGACAACTTTGTTAGAGATATTTACCCCATAAAATAAATATTCTCTATACAGGGCCATGAAATCCAAAGGAAACCAATCCTGGTCTGATGAAAGAAAGAGGAAAGGTGGCTGCCTTTAATGCTTTGATTTTAGAAGCATTAAGTCATACCTACTAATTCAAAAGACCTCCCTGTACCTAATGGAGAGCCAAGGAGAATCAACCGTACCAAAATAAAATAATTGTTTACTCACAGTTGACAGACCTCATGAATATGACTTCCCCATGTGGTGAAACATTTCATAAAGCATGGGCTTCAATGAGAATGGTGTAGGGAAGAGGCCTGGGTTGAGTGGTTGCAGTACTCACCTTGAGCTCTGCCTTTGCCTGCAACTGGCTGAGTGACCAGGAAAGTCACTTCATCTGTACAGGCTTCAGTTTCTTCATTTGTAAAATGAGGGTGTTGAACTTCTATAGATGGTCTTCAAGATGCCTTCCTGTTCTGACACTCAAGTGAACTATGCTCAGATTGAAATTTTACATTGTAGGAAAAATCAAAAGCTCAGAAAAGAAGACAACAATTTACAACAATTGGGAAGAACAGAGGTTCAGTGGTGTCTGTGGCAGCCAGCCTCCAAGATGGCCTCCCAGGGATACTTGCCTCCTGGTAGTCAGACACTTGTGTATACTGAACAGGGCTGACCTGTGTACCCAGTGGGACCCTCAGAATTCACTGTGTGTGGCTTCTAAGACTAGGTCATAAAAGATACCATGGCTTTCACCTTACCCTCCCTCTTGGGAAGCCAGCCACCATGCTGTGAGGACACTTACACACGTGGAAAGATCCACATGAGGAGGAAAGGAGACCTCATACCAACAACCAGCATGATGTGAGAGAACCACCTTGGAAGCAGATCTTCCAGCCCCAGTCAAGCCTTCAGATGACAATAGCACCAGCCAACATCTTAACTGCCAATCCATTAGAAACCCAAGCCAGAACAACCCAGCTAAGCCCTTCCTGAATTCCTGACCCACAAAAACTGAGTGTGAGATAGTAAATGTTTATTGTTATTTTAAGCCACTAAGATGTGGGGTGATTTGTAAGGAAGTAATGCATAGCTATTACAATGTCTATAAGAAAAATATAGTTCTGGTGAGTGTTTATATAACATGAGTTGGTTCTTTTACCTTCCTTCCTACATTTATTCACTCATTAGAAAATTTACTGAGAACCTCTTCTATGCCAGGCATTGTGCCAGGTGGTAGAAATTCAGGAATAAATAAAGCTTCCTACCTTCAAGAAGCTCATAATCTGAGAAGCTAGTGGGGGACTGGGTTATAGGGGGAGTGGAGGCGGGGGTGGCTTGGCAATCCATAAATGCTAACAACAGATGCCATTTAATATCACTGTTTTAATATCCCATTTTCTGTTCCTGCTGGTGTTTCGAGTACATAAACTTTGGCTGTGACTTCAATGGTTGAAGAAAATGCTCATCAGTTACTGCCGCACGATTGTTTTTTGTTTTAATAAGAGTGATCAATACCATCAGCTCCCCTTTAAATGCTAATGAATGCTTTATCACAGCAGATGCAGACATACAGTACATTGCAGATTAAAATTAGGCACAAAATTAAATTGCTTACACATAGCAAAGGAGCCAGTTTGGACATCTTGATAAACAAGCCACAACCAGCTGACAAATCTCGAATTGTTCCTATACCAACACAAAGCCTCCCCCCAATCTCAGCCAGAACAGGCATCATCTGGCAACTAATCAGTGTGCTTGGTGCCTTGGGGTAAGAGAGAGGAAAACTGCCAGGTCAGACTTCCAGTACTTTTAGAAGCAGTCACAGAGGGATCATGGAGGCCACCAGGATCAGGAACAATTTATATTCATTAATAAAACAGGACTTTGGGCTTCTGGAAAGGAATGCCATATAGTACAATTGCCATAAATGTCAAAAAGGACGACTGCGTAAGGATTTCTTTTTATTTTTATTTTTTAACATACCCAGTATTTCTTTCTTTTTTCTTGTGACAAGCGTTTATTGAGAACCTGCATTTATAATCCTATGCTAGGCGTTGAAATTCAAAATTGAAAATGAGTATAGTGATACAACAAACTGCTTCTTGGAAAAGATAGGCTGGACTTTCCCTTTGAGGGCTTTGTCATACTCAGAATCTGCCCTCAATGATAAGCCCAGAAACTTCATGTGTCCCAGAGTTGTGCTCAGGGACCAACTCACACTGACAAAGCTCACAAGAATCTGATGTATAAAATCAGAATGACAATTATTTTAACACTAGAAATATGCCTGTCAAGTGGATTGGAGATTCCTGTTAAGGTCAGTTAATGAGCATGGAACTTGAATAAGGAGAATTTAGATGATTTGATGGTTTGATAGTCGGATTAATAAATTAATCAATTTATCCATTCACTAAGCAAATATATTGAGTACCTACTCTGTGTTGGAGCGTCACTGGTGATCAAGATAGTCACAGTCCCTGCCGTCACAGAACTTAAAGTCTTACACATACAGTCTTACACACACATAAAGAACTTAAACATACAGATAAGCAAACTTTGGGGCAATTACAACAAAGGGAGACAAATTATGATCAAGTAACAAAAAGGTTTTATGTGAACACATAAGGAAGGCCTGACCCAGGACTGGGGATCAGGGAAGGGTTCCCGGAAGTAGTGATGCCTTAGTAGTAAGCTGAAGGATGGCTTAGCCAGACAATGCAGGGGTGGTGGGGTGGGGGTAGAGTGCTGTTCTGGTTAACTTCATTTGTCAATTTGCCTAGGCTATGGTGTCAGTTGTTGGGTCGAGCAAGCACTTAGCCTGATTACTCTGAGAGTATTTCTTGGATGTAAAGCATTAGTCAGTTGATTGTATCTATGGCTGATTACATCTACAATTGACAAAGAAGATTGCCTTCAACAATGAGAGAAGTCTCATCCAATCAGTTGAAGGCCTTAAAGGAAGAACTGATGATTTCAGCAGTCAGAAAGAATTTCTATCTTTACTTCGGCCAGCCAGTTTCTCCTGGCTGAATTTTCCAATTCTTTGATAGCTTCATTGACTTCCCAACTGGCAGCCTGCCCTACAGAATTTGAACTTGTCAATCCCCATATATGCAAATTCGTACAGTAAAACTCATGATATTTACATACATATAGTTCTGTCAGTTGTTTCTTTGGAGAACCCTGACTGATACAAGTGCAAAGGATGGAAAGTATAAGAGGATATGGAAGCTGATTCAGTGCTGCTGCAGTGTATTCTTTTGATTGCTTTGATGTAGGATGTGGCAAAGGGTAAGGCAGACAGGTAAAACAGGAATCTGATGATATGACCATCTCCACCCTAGGTTTATATGTGTCAGGCTGGGTGGATTCTCAAATCAGTTTGGGAGGGGCTCTGCTGGACAATATCACCCACCACCTGGGATTGGGTAGGTTCTGCCCTGCATGAAGGCCTTGCTAGGATAGTAAGGTTAACCTTTTGCTTTGTGAATCTCCTTATTTTCCAAGGCCGACCAGCTCTGGCTGTTTCTACTAACACCTCCTAACCCTCCCACTGCCTCTAAAAAACTCCTCCTCTCTGTGGATTGCTTCATACCTCCAGTCTGATTTATAAATATGCTTTTCAGGCCTGGGAGCTATTGCAGGTTTTGTGGTCATTCCATAGATTAATTCTCCAGTGCTTCTTTTATTTTCAAGGTGTTGGGGATCACTGCACTGTTCCCACAGAGCACTTTCAAGGGAGAGGGGCACCAAGGGTTAAGTAATGGTGCAAAGGAGTGTTTGATAATGAACTATGGAGGGAGACCTTCAGGGACTTAGGATTTCAGTGTGGCCTTAAAAGTTGAGTAAGTGTCATGTAGGTGGTAGGGAAGGAATTTCTTTTGTGCAGTTGAGTAAATGGAACATTGGTTATGGGAGGCTAAATCTTGATTTTAGTCTTGAATGAACCATGAAGTCACAAGTTGACTGACATTAATAATAGGGAAAGGACAAGTCACTGGCACCTGCTAACCTAAAGCCTTGATAATTTGGCATTGATTTGTCAACTTTTTCTACCTTGACTATCTCATAAATCAGTTCCAGTAAAAGCAAATGGTATTTTAGTTTCATGGCTGCTAAAAAAAAATACCATGCAATGTGTTGACTTAAGAACAGGCATTTAAAAAAAAAAAAAAAAAAAAAAAAAAAGAACAGGCATTTTTTGGCTCACAGTTTTGAGGCTAAGAGAAGCCCAAGACTGAGGTATGAGCAAGGTAGTGCTTTCTCCCTGAAGATGGTGGCTGTCAGCAGCCCTTGGGGGTCCTTGTCTTTTCCTTCACATAGCAATTTCTTCTCCTTTCTCTTCAGGCTCCATTGACTTCCAGCTTCTGGCTTCTCGTGGCTTTCTCTCTCTGGCCTTTCCTATAAGGCCTCCAGTATCAGGATTAAGACCCATCCTGATTTAGGTGGCCATCCCTCGACTAAAAAGAACATCTTCAAAACGTCCTGTTTACAATGGGTTCACACCCATAGGAATGGATTAAGATTAAGAACATGATATTCTAACAATGAGGTGGAGCCAGTGGCCACTTGACAGTTTTTGGGTAGGGAGGGGATGAGCAGTTGAAATATAGGGGCTTCTTTGGGAGTTGGAGGTTGTCCTGAGTACTGTTGTGGCAATGGATGTAGGCCATTTTAAATCAGCACACACCACTCAGAACTGAGTGGGAGAGAGTGTGGTCTACAGTGTGAACTGTGGTCTATGGTTGGTGGCAAGGCTCCTGGATGTGTAGGTTCATTGGGGTTGGTGGGCCATGCTGTGGGAGATGTTTGTGTGGGATGTGGTGGGAGGTGTGGGGGGTGGGCAACATGGGAATCCCAGTGGGTTCCGTGTAATATTTTGGGTAATCTAAGCACCTCTTAAAATATATGTATATATATATATAAATAACATTTTTGTAAGCAAATACACATATATGCATATATATTTATATATCATTTTACAAATGTTTGTATGTATTGTGAGAATTTTGATTTTTACCCATAATAAAAAAAAAATTAAAAAAAA